>MU693149.1:82926-111653 GCA_026770625.1 Nicotiana glauca
AAAAAAAAAAAAATTCGATCCCACCCGTCCCCTAAAGAGCAAGAAGTGTAGGGCCCACACACGAAAGAAGTTTTGGATTCCGTTTGGGTGAAAAAACTCACTTTCACAGCCTTTACATCGAGGTAATTCAATATATGTTTATGTCGAAACTCATATAGTATGTTTCCATGTTAATTTTGTTTATTTTATATACCCGATTTGTTTTATTTGATATGTTAGTATATACCCGGTTATTTGATATGTTAGTATATACCCTGTTATTTGATATGTTATAACGTAATTTGATATGTTAGTATTAATTTAGTATATTAGT
Organism: Nicotiana glauca; assembly: GCA_026770625.1. Taxonomy (NCBI): domain Eukaryota; kingdom Viridiplantae; phylum Streptophyta; class Magnoliopsida; order Solanales; family Solanaceae; genus Nicotiana; species Nicotiana glauca. Next base: position 83,240 of record MU693149.1, read on the forward strand.
ATATACCCGGTTATTTGATATGTTAGTATTAATTTTTGATTTATTTTGTTTATGTTATGTTAGTGTGCATAATAATATTTAGTATGTTAGTATGGTTCGATTAGTATTATTTATTTTGCTATTAATATTAGTTATTTTGTTATTAATATTATTAATATTATTTATTTTGTTATTAATATTATTTACTTTGTTATTAATATTAGTTTTATTATTAATATTAATTATTTTGTTTATTTGTATTGTTGATTTTATATTCATATTGTATAGCATAGAGCCTTTTAGCGTAGAGACTTATATTAATTAGTGATTATTAGGTGGTACCGGGCGTCAAAAATAAAGCCTGGAACCCATACACAACTATTATCTCCAATTTGAAAAATCATACTTAATTTAATTTATTAANGCTATTATCTCCAATATGAAAAATCATACTTATTTAATTTATTAAGTTAATAAAATTCTAAAAATGTTGAAATTGAGACTTATTATAATTAAGAATTATTCGGTGGTACCGGGCGTCAAAAATCAAGCCTGGAACCCATACACAACTATTATCTCCAATTTGAAAAATCATACTTAATTTAATTTATTAAGTTAATAAAATTCTAAAAATATTGAAATTGAGACTTATATTAATTAATGATTATTCGGTGGTACTGGGCGTCAAAAATCAAGCCTGGAACCCATAAACAACTATTATCTCCAATTTGAAAAATCATACTTAATTTAATATATTAAGTTAATAAAATTCTAAAAATAATTGAAATTGAGACTTATATTAATTAATGATTATTAGGTGTACCGGCCTCAAAAATCAAGCCTGGAACCCATACACAACTATTATCTCCAATTTCAAAAATCATACTTAATTTAATTTATTAAGTTAATAAAATTCTAAAAATATTGAAATTGAGACTTATAATAATTAAGAATTATTCGGTGGTACCGGGCCTCAAAAATCAAGCCTGGAACCCATACACAACTATTATCTCCAATTTCAAAAATCATACTTAATTTAATTTATTAAGTTAATAAAATTCTAAAAATATTGAAATTGAGACTTATAATAATTAAGAATTATTCGGTGGTACCGGGCCTCAAAAATCAAGCCTGGAACCCATACACAACTATTATCTCCAATTTCAAAAATCATACTTAATTTAATTTATTAAGTTAATAAAATTCTAAAAATATTGAAATTGAGACTTATAATAATTAAGAATTATTCGGTGGTACCGGGCCTCAAAAATCAAGCCTGGAACCCATACACAACTATTATCTCCAATTTCAAAAATCATACTTAATTTAATTTATTAAGTTAATAAAATTCTAAAAATATTGAAATTGAGACTTATAATAATTAAGAATTATTCGGTGGTACCGGGCCTCAAAAATCAAGCCTGGAACCCATACACAACTATTATCTCCAATTTCAAAAATCATACTTAATTTAATTTATTAAGTTAATAAAATTCTAAAAATATTGAAATTGAGACTTATAATAATTAAGAATTATTCGGTGGTACCGGGCCTCAAAAATCAAGCCTGGAACCCATACACAACTATTATCTCCAATTTGAAAAATCATACTTAATTTAATTTATTAAGTTAATAAAATTCTAAAAATATTGAAATTGAGACTTATAATAATTAAGAATTATTCGGTGGTACCGGGCCTCAAAAATCAAGCCTGGAACCCATACACAACTATTATCTCCAATTTGAAAAATCATACTTAATTTAATTTATTAAGTTAATAAAATTCTAAAAATATTGAAATTGAGACTTATAATAATTAAGAATTATTCGGTGGTACCGGGCCTCAAAAATCAAGCCTGGAACCCATACACAACTATTATCTCCAATTTGAAAAATCATACTTAATTTAATTTATTAAGTTAATAAAATTCTAAAAATATTGAAATTGAGACTTATAATAATTAAGAATTATTCGGTGGTACCGGGCGTCAAAAATCAAGCCTGGAACCCATACACAACTATTATCTCCAATTTGAAAAATCATACTTAATTTAATATATTAAGTTAATAAAATTCTAAAAATATTGAAATTGAGATTTATATTAATTAATGATTATTAGGTGTACCGGCCTCAAAAATCAAGCCTGGAACCCACACACAACTATTATCTCCAATTTGAAAAATCATACTTAATTTAATCTATTAAGTTAATATAATTCTAAAAATATTAAAATTGAGACTTATAATAATTAATGATTCTTAGGTGTACCGGCCTCAAAAATCAAGCCTGGAACCCATACACAACTATTATCTCCTATTTGAAAAATCATACTTAATTTAATTTATTAAGTTAATAAAATTCTAAAAATATTGAAATTGAGACTTATAATAAGTAAGAATTATTCGGTGGTACCGGCCGTCAAAAATCAAGCCTGGAACCCATACACAACTCTTATCTCCAATTTGAAAAATCATACTTAATTTAATATATTAAGTTAATAAAATTCTAAAAATATTAAAATTGAGACTTATAATAATTAAGAATTATTCGGTGGTTCCGGGCGTCAAAAATCAAGCCTGGAACCCATACACAACTATTATCTCCAATTTGAAAAATCATACTTAATTTAATTTATTAAGTAAATAAAATTCTAAAAATATTAAAATTGAGACTTATATTAATTAATGATTATTAGGTGTAACGGCCTCAAAAATCAAGCTTGGAACCCATGCACAACTATTATCTCCAATTTGAAAAATCATACTTAATTTAATTTATTAAGTTAATAAAATTCTAAAAATATTGAAATTGAGACTTATAATAAATAAGAATTATTCGGTGGTACCGGGCGTCAAAAATCAAGATTGGAACCCATACACAACTATTATCTCCAATATGAAAAATCATACTTAATTTAATATATTAAGTTAATAAAATTCTAAAAATATTGAAATTGAGACTTATATTAATTAATGATTCTTAGGTGTACCGGCCTCAAAAATCAAGCCTGGAACCCATAGACAACTATTATCTCCAATTTGAAAAATCATACTTAATTTAATTTATTAAGTTAATAAAATTCTAAAAATATTGAAATTGAGACTTATAATAATTAAGAATTATTCGGTGGTACTGGACGTCAAAAATCAAGCCTGGAACCTATACACAACTATTATCTCCAATTTGAAAAATCATACTTAATTTAATTTATTAAGTTAATAAAATTCTAAAAATATTGAAATTGAGACTTATAATAATTAAGAATTATTCGGTGGTACCGGGCGTCAAAAATCAAGCCTGGAACCCATACACAACTATTATCTCCAATTTGAAAAATCATACTTAACTTAATATATTAAGTTAATAAAATTCTAAAAATATTAAAATTGAGACTTTAATTAATTAATGATTATTAGGTGTACCGGCCTCAAAAATCAAGTCTGGAACCCATACACAACTATTATCTTCAATTTCAAAAACCATACTTAATTTAATTTATTAAGTTAATAAAATTCTAAAAATATTGAAATTGAGACTTATAATAATTAAGAATTATTCGGTGGTACCGGACATCAAAAATCAAGCCTGGAACCCATACACAACTATTATCTCCAATTTGAAAAATCATACTTAATTTAATTAATATAGATAATATTGGGGATCCTGAAAAGATGCACCGCTGAAAGTAGTAGTGAAGAGCTTGGTGAAACTTATCCGACTTCCACAAAGCCTCCGAAGACGTAGCTAATCTATCACCGGTATGTGCTGCTGCTCGGCTGAAGAAGCGGTGCATGACCACACCATTCGCGAAAGGACAGGATTAGAGATTTCAATTTAGCACTGAGAAAACAAAATCGCACGACAAGAAAGAATAGAAGTGAAACTTCTCCTAACTCTGTAGCCTCTAGGGGATAAATACAGACGTCTCTGTAGCAATCCCTCAGACTCTACTAAGCTTGTCTGTGAACTGTGAGACCCATGTAACCTAGAGCTCTGAGGCTCCTCGGAACTCTGAAACACTTTGGATAAGAGAAGGCTTTGAAAATCTGGATCCCGGAGTTGGTTAAACGCATGTTATTGGACATCAAGATTGAATTAGGCTGCTTGGATCCAGCTGTTAGTTTTTGATGTATCTTTAATTTCCAGTTTGATTTATTGGGTTTGTAATAATCTTTGTATGAAACTTGGGGAATATAGTAAAAGTGTGTGGGAGGAGTTTTTACTTTCTTGCATCAATAAAGGGTAGATATCATGACTTTAGGACTTTAATTTTCTTACTAGAAGTCCTGCCTATAGGATTTTCCAAACGACCCGTATTTCCCACCCTCGGAGTCGTGATGGCGCATACTAATAAAATCTAGGCAAGCCAAAACCTTATTTAATTACTTCATTAACCAATTACTCCTTATTAGCAATTATAGAACGATACTCATGATAATAGTGGAGATTTAAGAACTCGGTGGAAGACAACGATAAAATAACTGAAATCCATGTCTATTACATCAACTTACCTTGACCACCCAAAACCCAGTGTCACAATATTGCAAACGTTCTAAGAATGCTAAATAAAAAGTCTGAAAATAAAGACACACTGTCTCAGGAATGAGGAGATGAAACAGGAATATAAAAGATAGAGGAGACGTCGGGCCTGCGAATGCATGCAAGGCTACCTCGGTGTCTCGGTGGACTGAAGGCTGGCTCCCGAGCTACTGCTACTGTCCTATACCTGGATCTGTGCAAAAGAGCATTAAGTGTAGTATCAGCACAACCGACCCCATGTGCTGGTAAGTGTCTGGCCTAACCCCGGCGAGGTAGTGACGAGGCTAGGACCAGACTCCAGATAAACCTGTGCAGATATATATATGCAAATACAACGGAAAAATGGCAGAAATAAACAATTAAAGCTGGGGGAGGGAACATGCTTTGGGAGTAGCAGATAAAAACATAATACCAGGAATAATAGGGAAAACTACAATTTAACTTCTAACACGGAATAAAGAAATAAAGACAACTTTCATTTTCAGTTTCATCTTGTTGCAGGCATGCAACCCGATCGCATTTCTCATATCTCGTTGTGGGCGTACCACCCGCTCCCATTTCACGAATCTTGTGATAGGCGTACCACCCGCTCCCATTTTCATCAATCTTGTTGTAGGCGTACCACCCGCTCCCATTTCATCATATCTTGTGGTAGGCATACCACACACTCCCATTTCATCAATCTTGTGGTAGGTGTACCACCCGCTCCCATTCCATCATATCTTGTGGTAGGCGTACCACCCGCTCCCATTTAATCATATCTTGTGGTAGGCATACCACCCGCTCCCATTTCAGTTTATCACATAATTACAAGAAATTCCGACAAGGGAACATAAGCAAAATAATAACTTCCTGGCAATGGAGCAAAAACAATATAATAATTTCCCAGCAAGGGAACAAAATATCGAAACAATCAACCCGGCAAGGGAGAAGCAACTATAACCAATCTTAACTTAGCTAGTACTCAGCTCAATTGATGTCAATGATCAATCATAAATAAGTTCTAAGAGGATAAGACAAATCTCTGCTCAATATGGAAGATCATTAATTAAGGCATCCGAAATGTCATTCAAGAATACAACAACTTTCAATTTAAGACTCACGGTCATGCTCGACACCAACGTATAGATACTCATCACTATGCTTATACGTCGTACTCAACAAAAAATAAGTAGCAAATATGACTCTATTCCTAATCCCTCAAGATAAGTTTAGACCGAACACTTACCTCAAACTTCCACGGCCAATTCAATCCTCAATTACCGCTTTCCCTGTCGAATTCGTCTCCAAATCAATTGTATCTGTACCATAATGACTTCAATACATCAATAAATGCTAAAGAATACGAACCCAATGCTTAATTATAGCTCTTCCATCATTTTCCCCAAAAACTCAAAAATCGATCCCGGGCCCGCTTGGTCAAAACCTGAGGTTCATACCAAAATCAAATCACCCATTCATCCACGAGCCCCAATATATAATTTGTTTTCAAATTCGACCCAAAAACGAGGTCTAAATCAAGAAAAATCAAAAAGCCCTAACTCTACTCAAATACCCCATTTTCTACCTTAAATCACATGTTTTAGGCTTAGAATTTCAATATATGTGGATGGAAAATGAAGAAAACGAGTTAAAGATTACTAACCCACGAGTTAATGGTGAAAGGATGCTTCAATGGTCGCCCTAGAACGTTGAAGAAGAAAGAGTTTGAGAAGTTTTATGAAAATCCTGAATGGCTACTGTTTCTGAATATTTAAAATAACTGAGCGAATTTGGCCTTCGCGATCGCGGACCAAAGGATGCGATCACATATAATAACTGGGGCTGAGCATTGCGATCGCAGACTATACCATGCGATCGCATAGAAGGAAAGAAAAATTGGTCTCTGCGATCGCGAACCAAATACTGCGATCGCATAGAAGAAATGGCTTCGCATTCCAGGTTTTGGTTTAATGAATCGCGATCGCAGAAGGGGAATGCGATCGCATAGAATGAAGTGGGGCTACCCTACAGATCACGGGAAGACCTATGCGATCGCGTAGAACAAATAGAACACCTGGAAACTTACACTATGCTATCGCGGAAAGGCCTATGTGATCGCACAGAGCAAAACCTCAGAATACCAGAACTGCTGTTTCTGCAACTTTTCTAAGTCAAAAACCATTCTGAAACACCTCTGAAACACACCCTATCCCTCAGGGCTCCTAACCAAATACATGTACTAACTCAACAACATCATACGAACTTAACTGTACGATCAAATCGCCTAAATGATATCATTATCAACAAATAAAACCTCAAATTCAAAGCATTTTTCCAAAACTTCATCAAGTTCCAAATTTAGGATTTCAAGTCCGAAATACGTCAAACAACGTCCGATTTTAACCAAACTTCACAAAAAGGACTTCAAATATATATAAGACCTTTACCGAGCACCGAAACCAAAATACGGGCCCGATACCAACACGTTCTAATCAAATATCATTTCAATTTTCCTTAAAAATTTTAGAAAATCAATTTCTTTTAAAAATTCATGTCCCGGGCACGGGACCTCGAAATTCAATTCCGGGTATACGCCCAAGTCCTATATTTTCCTACAGACCCTCCAGGACCGTCAAATCAGAGATTCGGGTCCGTTTACCCAAGAAGTTGACCAAAGTCAAATTTATTCATTTTGACATCAAAACTTAGCATTTTTCACAAAATTTCATATTTAAGCTTTCCAGCTATGCGCCTAGACTATGCATGCAAATCGAGGCGCTTCTAATTGAGGTTTACAAGGCCTCGGAAGCACAAAATTAATTAAAATATGTGATGACTCCTTTGGGTCATCACAATGGACCTCGCAACTGCGGCTGCCCTTTCGTAGGTGCGGAAACACCAACAGATTTCATCAACTCTCAAACACTAAAAACCAATCTGTCGACCATCTGAAACATACTCGAGGCCCTCGAGACCTTAACCAATAACACCAACAAGTCACATATCAATGTACGAACTTAGTCAAACCTTCAGAACACTCAAAACAACATCAAAATACCAAATTTCCCTCGGATTCAAGCCTAAAAACTTCTAAACTTCCAAATTTCGTAAACGATGCCGAAACTTTCCAAACCTCGTCTGAATGACCTGAAATTTTGCACACATGACACAAATGATACTACAAATCTACTCCAACTTCCGAAATTCCATTTTGACCCCGATATCAAAATTTCCACTATCGACTAAAATCGCCAAAATTCCAACTTTCGCCAATTCAAGTCTAGTTCTACAATGGACCTCCAAATCACATTTCGGACACACTCCTAAGCCAAAATCACCTAACGGAGCTAACCAAATCATAACAATCTAAATCTGATCTCGTTTACTTATAAGTCAATATTTGGTTGACTTTTCCAACTTAAGCTTCTAAATAGGAGACTAAGTGTCTCATTCCACTCTGAAATCACTCCGGACTCGAATCAACCATCACGATACGATAAAATACAACTGAAGACCACAAAAGGAGGTAGAAATGGGTGAAACAAGGCTATAACTCTCGAAACGACCGATCGGGTCGTTACAAAACCACAACAAATGATACAATCTATCTAAACATTATATTCATTAATATAATATGATACCATAAAATATGATATTGTACATTATGAAATCATGGGTAACAACCATCCAAACAGAGTGTTAGATATCAGCTAATAGAAATACTTATAGAATGTTCTCCTTATGAAGATAATCGGTATATGCATAATTCATGTATGTTACCAAGTTACCTGTATACCAGTTGTCACAACAAACTAACCTATTTTACAAAATCCTAAACTCGTTGAAATTTAAAAACAAAAAACAAATAAAATGTACTAGCAAAAGTCTGAATTTGTACTGGCTTTGGCTATTCAGAAGAGATTGCTTACAAGGGATAGAATGGCTGCTTCCGAAATTACAAATGAACTACTATGTCCTCTATGTAATGATGAAGATGAATCTATAGATCACTTGTTTTTAGCTATTTTTTCTCTGCTAGTGTTTGAAGTAAGATTTTGGAATGGCAAGGCATATTCCGACAAGTCTTCACCCGGCGACTAGAACTACAATTTTTTTTTGGGCAACAACTACAACGGGCAGACACAATTTTGTGCAGTAATATACAGATATGATTGTAGTTTTTTGCGTTTATCATACATATATGGCCAAAGGCGAACACAAGGCTATTTCAAGGGAAGAGTAGTAACAAGGGCGGCCCAACAAGATTGGTGGTCTAAAGCCAATTTTTAATTTGGAGCCTTTCAGAATAAAAAATAATAATTCATCTATATTTTTAATTGAAGTCTATTTTTCGAGCTTTTTAAGATGTAAAATTGTTAATAGTTTCTTTTTATAAATAATTTAATCTCTCCTAAGATATTGTTGATCTTAGATAATAGAACCAGATTCAAAAAGTTGATAACTTGATATCGAAATAATTTTTGATGTTCTAATATACTTGTTAAAACGCTTGAAACCCGAGGGAAAAAAAGGAAAAGAGAATGCGAATATATTTTTATTCAATGGTACTCTTCAACTCATGTTTTTATAGAAAAAGTAAAACTCTTTTCTTTCTATAGAGAACAATTTAACTATTATACCCTTGTCGCAAATATAGAACTTTTTATTATTTAAATTTTACGATTAACATAATTAGTGAAGTACATTTATCACTAAAAAAATGTAATAAACTTTTAGAATTCATTTTTATCTTCAATAGTCCAAGTCTTATTTTTTATCTTTACCTATTATAAAATATTTTATTTTTTATTTTAAAATATTTAATATATTTAGACCCTGCCTCTAAAGATTGTTGTGAGATGTATATAATCCAACATACCTAATTAATTAGATATATTGGGTTCGAGTCCTATGGTTACACAAATTCTGTTAAAATATGTTCTCTTTTTTACTAGGCCTTACGCGGTACGAATCTATAATAGTTGGGATCTCAACACAAATACGAGCATAAAACAAAAAGAAAAATTTGGGCCCCCTAGAATTTTGGGGCCTAAAGCATTTGCTTTAGTGGCTTGACCCTTGGGCCGCCCCTGAGTAGTAAACCATTTGACGTGCTTATCAGATTGATTATTTTAAGAGTTAGTATGTAGAAGATCCATGTGGAGTAAGTTAGCAAAGAAGTTAGAGGCTCTTAGGGTGTGTTTGGTATGAAGGAAAATATTTTTCTGAAAATGAGTGATTTTATCACTTATTTCCCATGTTTGCTTGGTGAGTGAAAAACTTTTTTTGAAAAATATTTTTTAGTGTCTGGCTAGTGAAAATAAAATATTATTTTGATAATTTGGACAAACGTTATGGGGTAGGCAATGGGACGGAATTGGTGCTCAGTATGTGCATAGTTTTAGCCGTGGTCGCAAGCTTTCCAAAAGGTGCTATAATGTTACCCATAAGCATGAGCAGCTCACAATTTGCTACACCAATCACCAAAGGCCTATAGAAGATCATACTAAGTCCATAATCCTCTCCTCCAACAAGGAAAAGCTCATGAAGAAGCTTCCATCACCTAGATTTCTCAAGCTAAACAATATAAATTTCTTAAAGTGGTGCATTTGATCGCCCCATCCACATATGTCTCACTAGATTAACTAGACTGAGTGCTAAGAGAACATATTTGCGCACTCTGTTTGTATTTCTGAACTGAAGTTCAAAGGTTGCAATGCAGGAATTCCACTTGGTTAATGTCATAAGCATGGTTCAAACTGTTCAAAGCACCACAATATATATCATTTCTTATAGATTTAAGGAATGTGGTAAACTAACTAGAACCAGGATCAAATGGAAAGTACAATTCAAATAGATCAGGTGGACATTGATGCAAGGATGATATTGTATGGGTAAAAATCTACCTGAAGGAGGTTGAATATGAAGTGGTATTACGCAAAGTAATGTGACCGAGGCCGACTAGTAAACAATGAAGGTCATAGTTGGGCAGCCGATGCCGACTAGTAAACAAGAGGACTCTCTCTCTACAAAAGATACAAACTTTACCTTTCTAATAAGATTCTTCCTTCCATTATTCCATACTTTTCCATCAGATCCGAGAATGTCTCATATATTATAGGATTTATCTATCATTTATCACTGTCAGGAAGAAGAATTATTCACCTCATTCAATATTGGGTGACTCATTCTCTTTAATTACGATAATTCCATTTATTATTATTTACTACTTACTTGATATTTGTCTCCCATTACTCAAACCGTCTGGAATATTAAATGCATACAACATTTGATCTCTCACCAACGTTGTTCTACGACATTTTTGTTAACTGATTATAAATCTAGGGTTATTATCACTAACTAGGTTTAACCCCTAATTACATAAAATTAATTAGTTTAATCAAAGGTTTATACTTTTTGGTCAATCAATTTGGCGTCGTATGTGAAAATTTCCTAGTTTAATTTTTAGTTTCTTCTAGATTTATAATTATCATGGGTTGCTAGAAAAAAAAACAGAACCCCTTTTTCCTTGTGCACACAAATCTGACATGATATGTAACGGAGAAGAAAGAATGAGGGTAGTATGGCCGACCTCACCACCAATCTTTTAAACACCATCAATGAAGTTTTTGAAACAGAAGGCGAAGACATAACACCTACTTCCTCTCCTCGGCGAGGTGGGTCACCTCTCCCCTACGGCAGTATTGCAACGTCCTGAGGTAAAGGAGATTACACATCCATGACGGAAGAGGAACAGTGAAAAAGCTATTTAAGGCATGGTTGGCAAACACGCTAGCCAGCATCCTCGACAAACCCGCCCAAGAGACAGCTAAAGAAAATGCAAGGACTTGCATTGCACCAACAACGGCTGAGCAGCACGACCTTCTCCCTCCAGTAACAGGTATCACTCACAGGGTTAATAATTCAGGTGATGACACCCTCACAGCCATTCTGATAAAGATGGAAGAAATGGAAAATGAAAACAAAATTCTTTGGGACTAAATGAGATAGCACCAAGTAAGAGTCGACAAAATACCGGTTGCCCAAAAACTCTTACCGAAAAGAGATGCTAGTCAGTTGGTTGAACAATCCTACATCGATGAAGCCACCCCTCATGCCATACCCAAGACCTTCAAGATGCTGCCCTATTTGAAAATATATAATGGTACGAATGACCCTGAGGATAATGTGACTCACTATGTCACTGCGGTAAAGGGAAATCATCTTGCCAAAGAACAAGTATCCTCCATTTTGTTGAAAAAGTTGGGCGAGACCCTCACCGGAGGAGCATTGACCTGTTATTCACAACTGCCCGCAATGCTACATTGAAACATTTTAGAGATGGCCAACAAGCTTGAAAACTCCCATGCTAGGGCCAAAAAGACAGAGGTAAGAGTGAACGATGTATTTTCCATCAATAAATCGCCTAGAGAGGGATTAAGGGTCTTTCTCGCTCGTTTCAACCCAGTAAGGATGACCTTACTAAATGTATCAGAATTCATGGATGTAGCAGCTTTACAAAAGAGGCTGAACAGCAACGGCTCAAGGGCGACTAGAAAATTATTAAGTCGGCTCATGAAATATCCTCCAACCACTTGGGATGAAAAACACAACGCCTACTATGCCAAGGTCTGTGCTGACGAAGATGACCTCAATAGGCCAACCTGTCGATTGACCACGATACAGGCCTAATTCAAGAAAGATAGAAGAAACAATGCAAGGAGGGATCTTGCAGCTCCACGACCCAACCGCGAAAGGCATCAACTATATATCAGAAGCGCCCTCATTCCCCCTCCCGCCATAAAGAGGTCTAGGCCAATGACAGGGACTCAACGGAATGATAGAGGTAAGCCCCATCTATTATCGGCTCATAATTTTTGTGTGTCACCTTAAGAAATAGTCTACGCACTGGAGAAGCTCAGACCAAAAGTGTAGTCACCGCAAAAGATGAGGTCATACTCGAGCACCAGAAAGTAGAATGCCCTTTGCGAGTTCCACCAAGAGTGAGGTCATAAACTAAGGATTGTATCGCTCTAAGGTAGGAGGTCGTAAACATGCTTCACCAAGGACACCTCAAATAGTTACTAAGTAACCGAGAGAGGACCAACTTTTCTTGAGGACGTGAACAATGCCAGGGACCGCCAAAACCACCCTCACCGACTCGTACCATTCAAATGATCATCGAGGGCGGCGACGACACATCGATCAACAACGTAAAATTCACCACAACACACAAACTCAAACGGTTGATCACTCACGAACGGTATGATAAAATCGAAAAAATTATCATCTTCGATAAGTCGGATATCCACGGTTTGGTTTTCCCTCACTATGATGCCCGTGTTATCATTTTATAAATACTAGATACAGAAGGAAGACACATTATGGTGGACGATGGGAGCGACACATGTATTATACACCCTCGAGTACTTGTACAAATAAAACTAGAGCATAAGATAGTGCCATGTTGCATCACGTTAACAGGTTTTAACAATCCAGTTGATCAAACTTCTAGATAAATCACACTCCCCGTCCTGGCCGGCGGCATCACCTTGGAAATCACATTAAACTTCATGGACCAGGATACGGTATACAATGCCATAATAGGATGACCCTAGGTACATGCCATGAGGGCCATCCTCTATAGCTTATACCAATGTTATCAAATTTCCAACCCCGTGAGGAACATTTAGCATTTGAGGACAGCAATGCACATCTCGAGAATGCTACTGCATTGCCCTGGATTGTACGACTATCCAAAAAATAAAAGGCATAGTAATTAACAAGGTCGAGGTCGAGCTGTGATTAAAGAGAAGACATCATCAGAGATCCCAAAATAGTGGAGGTCGCGGGATCAACCATAGAAGATCTCGACCCCGTCTAACTTGAAGATAACAACCACAGCAAAAAAGCCTACATCGGCTGCAGGCTTCAAGAACTAGGTAAATTTCGTTAATTCTTAACTGCTAATGCAGGCTTGTTTTCTCTTTTGCATTCAAACATGCCAGGTATCCCAAAGAAGATTACCACACACAAGTTGAAGGTCGATCCGTTTCGCCCCCGGTGAGACAGGTTAGGCAGAAGTTCAATTTAGAGTTTGAAAAATTATTGGATAACGGTTCCATTAGGGATTCAAAATACCCCAAATGGGTAGCCAATATGGTCATGGTTAAAAAGAACGGAAAGTGGCGGATTTGCATAGACTTTACAGCTTTAAACAAAGCATGCCCCAAAGATTCATTCACGCTACCTCATATCAGCTCATTATGCAACAGTCGGGCATGAACTGCTGAACTTTTTAGATGCCTACTCGGGTTATAATGAGATCCTCGTGGAAGAGGGGGCAAGCAGCATACTACCTTCATCACCCACTTCACACCTCCTTTTTACCTTAGGGGATAGGAAAGAAATATGTTTTTCCAATTTAAGTGACATTAATCGAAATGAGATTATTTATTTATTTCAGAGTCGCCACTTGGGATAATTTATGGCGTCCCAAGTCACCGATTTATTTTAAATCCCAAATCGAGGAAATTTGACTCTATTTAAAGTCCGCGAAACCAGAAGATCGGGTAATGAATTATGTTAACCCGAGAGAAGGTATTAGGCACTCCCGAGTTCTGTGGTTCTAGCACGGTCGCTTTAGTAACTGTACTTGGCTTAACTAATTCTGGATATTAACCACACTAGGGTTGAGCCACAACCCTAGCAAATGGGTTTAGCTACTCATGCTTGAATAGAAAATCAGATAAATAGATGAAGAGAAACACATAATATTAAATTACTGAAGTAAATATAATGATTCAATTGCTAAAACCACGTTAAAGTACCCAAAATGGCTACTCACAAGCATAACTCAAGTCTGGAAAATAGTTGATACCCTAAAAATGGGAAAATATTCTATTTATACTAAGCTGGAAAAACCAGACAAAAATGCCCCTGCGGGGTCAGTACGGACCGCACAAAATGGTGTGCGGCCGCACTAGGCTCTTGACTCTGAAATATCAACTCTTTGAACCCAGGCTACGCGGACCACACAGAATGGACTGCGTCCGCGGAGGCATCTAGCGCGGTCCGCACAAACACTACCGCGGACCGCACAGGCTTGAACCTTGGCACTTGACATCTCTCTGAAGCTTGCTTCCGTGGGCCGCATAAAATAGTAGTGCGGCCGCGGTGTCTTCAATACAGGCCGCACAATATCTACTGTGGTTGCACTGCTTTGATGACTTAAAATCAATGTCTCTGAATCTCCCTAGTGCGGACCGCACAAAGTGTAGTGCGGCCGCACTAGGCCTGTTTGTCCTGAATTGTCTTGTCTTTGGTACTTGTGCAGGTTTCACTCCTTTTGAGCCGATCTTTTACATCTCGTCACTTTGCAGATCAAACCTGCAATCAAGCACAACTTATAAGCCTTTTGGGACTATTTTGTAAGAATTTATAGTCAAAGCGTAAGCAAGAAGGAGCATGAAACACATCAAAATCCCTAGTTATCAACTCCCCCAAACTTAAGCTTTTGCTTGTCCTCAAGCAAACAAAATAAGACCCACCCCTTAAGGGAAAATCCAAGAATTTTCAGCTATCCTAAATTATCCTCAACTGGCATCAATTGGGACTAACAATTGCCCTCAATAAAAATGAGTCATTAACAACATTTAACCTTTGAAAAACCATGGATCAAGTGTGACACAAGAGCATCAAGAGTTGACTCATTATATCAAAGAACTCTCTCAATTACTTTGGTCATTGTGGAACCCAAACTCACACATCCTCAACTGTCCCTAAGTAAACCTCACCTTTTAGAATATTGGCACACAAAACGAGGTTATTGGAAATTCACTCATCTCTCTCAAGGAAAGGTCACATGTCCTGCTCTAAGTACCATATGCTTGCCCCTTATGTAAGTATTCACTAATGCAAGCTTCATTCGACTCAAAATCATATAGGGCTTTTTGTTGAGTCATTGTGAAGGCTTTTGGTCCGGGGTAGGTCATGTTTTTGTTCAAGTGGGTTCCATCTTTCCCTTAAACACTTCTTTTGATTCGTTTGGCACAATTCACTTGACTCTTTGAGTCATTTCACTTCTTTCTAAGGAGTTAGAGAGACACATTGTCACTCTTTCTTGTGCTTTTCATACCTTTTCTCCTTTTTAAACTTTCCACACCTTTCATTCATTGCTTTTCTTAAATCACTTTTTTATTCTTTTTTCACATTGAACATTCTTTTTGTCTTTTTGCTTTTCTTTCTTTTTCATTGCCATTCCTTTTCTTCATTTTTATGCCTTTTACCACTTTGTTGCCATCCTCGTCTCTCCCCCCAAACTTATACTTTTGCCATGTGCTCAAGGAAAGATCGGGTGCCAAGAGAGGGTATCTTATAGAACGGGTATAGGCTTGTATCATGGTTCTTGAAAGAAAAAGGTCTAAGGCTCAAAAGGGTTAACTAGGGATTATATTATTGGTAGGCTATGGAATTGTTCAAACTATCATTTGGATCAAGGAGAGCATATAATCACTTCTCAAGTCAAATTTCACCTAGGATTTCGCCTCAACAAATATTCAGGATAAGTTCTAGACCAATGGCTTGGGAATTGGACTCGCAATTCGATTTCTTACCACACAAGCTAAGGGATTGCTAAAGACATAGAGTCGGGGGCCCACAACGACCTTAGATACGATTTGAGCACACCATGGTCCCGAAAAACCACTTGATGATTATCGGCCAACGCAAGAGTCTCAAGGCCACAACTTTCACCATCCTAAACACAACATTTTGTCTTTGATCATGGGATCAAAGGAAAATGTGCTAGGCCTAAGTGAAGCTTTGCTTGAGGTACCCTTAACTACAAACTACTAAAAACAAAAAGAAAAACGGACTCAAACCCTTAAGAAGGTTGCCACGCCATCCATCATTGGGAAGAGCCACCCGGTTCACATAACACTCCACCTTTGGAAAGAATCGTGGCATTAAGAAAATCAAAGGCTTATTGAAAACGTCCAAAACAAAACAAAAACCTACGAACATAAATAAGAAGTTAAAAACAAATTTTTTTGCGAAAATAGAATGAATATATACAATAAGGCATTTGAATATACAATGGGGGATGAATATATACAATGATGTAACTTTATATACAGACCCAAGGAAAGATAAAAAGTGCGATAAAAGTAACTAAATATAAACTTATATGCACACCAATTGAAAATCAAGAAAGCATAAAATGTATCAATAAATACAGTCATCCAAAAATGTAGGGTGCACCCCCTCAAATAAAATATGGCATTGTCCCCAATGCCAATTAGTCCAAATAAGCACCAAAAAGGTAGAGAAAAAGGATATAGAAGACTCCCTAAGTTGTGTCTATCTGCATAGTATCATGGGTGGTCCCTGGGTCCTCTATGTGCTGGGGAATCTCAGAATGGATCCCGATGGTCTGCTTTGCTGCTACTCGGACCTGGGCTTGGACCTGGACACGATCTGGAACTGGTACATCCTGTGGCTGACTAGAAGGAGCCTTTGGTGGGTCCGCCAACTTGAGGACGACATCATCTTCTCTAGGAATCTTCCTCATCTTCGGAGGCCACTGTGACTGCTCCAGCTGTGGCTCAGCTACTAGAACTGGGTCCTCAAATAATAGGTCTAAAGGTAGCTGGTCTGTCTTCAACTTGTCAACATCTGCCCGCAGCTCCTTCACGGACTCCTTGGAGGCCCGTGTCTTCCGCAACTTCTTACGCTCATTAGCAAGCTCCTTGAGAGCCTTTCTATGCGAATCAAATACCTTTGCCAATGCATCCTGAGTAGTGAGGATTTTCTTCTGGTTCTTAAGAATTTCCTTCAAAACATCCTCTATCGATTGTGGGACATGTGCTGGCTGAGGTGCCGACTGAGCTGCAATAGTGGTGGTCAAGGTGGAAAACTTGGATGAAGTAGTATACATCCAGTTGTTGATACTCTGAAGCGTCTGACTTAGTCGGTGAGCAGTGATAGGATGGACCCGGGAAGATGGGATATCTGGGCCTGCTGATGTGGAAGGGCCAGGAGGAATGTCTGAAGATGTGGAAGATCCGGGAGGCATCTCAACAGAAGTGGAGGTAGGCTCAGCAGGGACCTCTACCCCAACTGGATCTTCATACTGGCCAGTTGAGGCAGAAGTAGGGGCTTTGTAGTTCTTGTCCTTGGGGTTGTCATTCCCTTTTAAGCTATACCAGGAGAACGGGGCTGTCGCCTTGACCTTGACGTCGTAGGGCTTCTTATCTACCTCCAATTTCCTTTGCCCCCACCCCCGGGAGGATTCACTTCTCCCGGGTTGTTTTGATCTTTTCCCCCTCGTTGTTTAACCATTGTCTGCAAACACAATTCAAATAACTTGTTAGTATCAGTGGGTTCACAAAAAATAGTACTGTAGACAAATGATAATGTTGCAGGAGTAGCCAAGTGCGGACCTAACAAAATGGTAGTGTGGCCGCACTGAGGCCAGCGCGGACCGCACAAAGAGGACCGCAGTCCGCACAGGTATGGGGTTCCAAAAACATGGCCTTTGAATCTCCTCAGTGTAGCCCTCTCAAAATCGACCGCGACCGTACTGGGATCATTGCGGACCACAAAAAAAAAATCGTAGTCCGCACAGAGGAGGGGGACAGACTACCCAGTCTCTGTATCTAGGCAGTGCGGACTGCACAAAATATACCGCAGCTGCACTGCCCAAAGTTAAGAATTTCAGCTTTTCACCATCGCGGTCCGCAGAAAATGGTATCGCGGACCACACTGGGACACCGCGGACCGCACAAAATGTACCGCGGTCTGCACAGGTTGCCCAGTTTTTGCACCAAACTAGGGTTTATCAGATTTTGCAATTAAGGTCAAATTTCCACCTAATTATAGTCTCTAATCAATTACCCAGTACCTAAAACTACTAAGTCTACAAGAATTATCATTTAGACTAATCTAACCTAGCATTCGAACTAACTACAGGAAGAATAAGAACTACACGCTAAGAGAAATGAGAATAAAATGAAATTACACAATTAAACTAAGAAGAATTGAGTGAAATGTTACCATATATTGAGATGAAGTGAAGTTAATCAATACTAAGCAAGTTTTCACGATCAATTTCGGGGAATGAACTGTAACAATATACTCTGAGATTCAATTTTGCAAAAATGGTAAAAGGGGGTCCTTGGGGTCTATTTATAGAGAAACCCCTGGGGGCCATGCTCACCTACCAGTGCGGACCGCACAAAATGGACCAGGTCCGCATTGGGCCATTTTATTCCATCTTAACTCAGAAACCTACCGCGGTCCGCACAAAATGGACAGCAACTGCAGTGGTCCACCACGGACCGCACCAAATCAATCGCGGTCGCAGTGGCAAACCTCAGAGAGCAATTTTGTCACCCTTTACCGGTGCGGACGATACAAAATGGCAGTGCGGCGCACTGGAAACTTCAGAGACCTGTACAAATTTTCAATTATGTCATGCACTACAGCAACTCAATCCTATAATATATCACAACCAGTTAGCCCAAAAATCAATCCTATACTACAAATACAATCAAAGAAAACAAGAAGAAAAACACATGGGTCCCAAGAAGCACCTGATTTAATATCGCGGCACGACGCATGTTACCACCACATCACTTGAGATGAAGGAGCGCCACCACGTGGTTTTCATCAAACTTTCCAAGATAATGCTTGACCCGATGCCCATTAACTCTGAAAACTTCACCACTTTTGTTCTTTAGATCAAGAGAACCAAATGGGGTCACAAACACAACTTCAAATGGCCCACTCCACTTTGATTTAAGCTTTCCCGAAAACATACGTAACCGGGAATTGAACAAGAGAACCAAATCACCAACTTTGAACTCTTTTCCACGAGCATATTTATCATGAAAGTACTTCATCTTGTCCTTATACAAGGACGAACTAGAGTATGCATGGAATCGGAATTCATCAAGTTCATTGAGTTGTTCAATACGAAGATTGGCCGCAATATCGCACTCAAGATTAAGCTTCCTCAAGGCCCACATGGCCTTATGCTCCAACTCTACTAGTAGATGACATGCTTTCCCAAACACCAACCAGTACAGTGACATACCAATTGGGGTCATGCAAGCGGTCCGGTAAGCCCATAGAGCATCATCTAACTTTTTAGACCAATCGGTCATATTGGCATTGACAGTTTTGGACAAAATGCTCTTGATCTCCCAGTTATACACTCCAACCTGTCCACTTGCTTGAGGATGATAATGTGTAGAGACTTTGTGGTTGACACCATACTTGAAAAGCAAGGCATCAAAAGCTCTATTACAAAAATGCGATCCTCCATCACTGATAATTGCCCGGGGTGTACCAAACCTTGTGAAAATGCTCTTTTTCAGAAATGCTATCACACTCCTAGCTTCATTGATGGGCAAGGCCACGGACTCAACCCATTTTGATAGATAATCAACCGCTACAAGAATGAAAATGTTCCCACAAGAGCTAACAAAAGGGCCCATAAAATCGATACCCCATACATCAAAGATATCAACTTCAAGAATTGTGTTTAGAGGCATCTCATCTTTCTTGGAAATCCCGCGAGCTCTTTAGCACTCGTCGCATCTCTTCACAAAATCACCCGCATCTTTGAACAAAGTTGGCCAATAAAACCGACAACTAAGAACTTTAGAAGCCGTCCTCGCCCCGCCATGATGGCCACCATAGGGAGAGGAATGACAAGCCTCCAAAATACTCAATTTCTCTTCTTCCGAGACACACCTTCGAATTACACCATCCGTGCAGATCTTGAACAAGTATGGCTCGTCCCAATAGAAGTCCAAACTATCCCACTTGAGCTTCTTTCTTTGGTTAGAAGAGAGCTCATATGGGACTATTTCGGTCACAAGGTAATTAGCAACATCGGCAAACCATGACATATCATTCATTGACACCGCAAGGAGTTATTCATCGGGAAATGAGTCATTGATCTCTAGCCCATCACAAGGCCTCCCTTCCTCCTCCAAACGGGACAAGTGGTCCGCCACTTGATTCTCATTACCTTTCCAGACCACAATTTCTATATCAAACTCTTGAAGTAGTAACAACCATATCATCAATCTTGCCTTGGAGTCTTTCTTTGTCATCAAGTACCTAAGGGCGGCATGATCGGTGTGCACTATGACTTTGGCCCCCACAAGGTACGGTCGGAACTTTTCTATTGCAAACACTACGGCCAACAACTCTTTCTTGGTCACCGTGTAGTTTAATTGAGCATCATTCATTGTCTTGCTCGCATAGTACACCGGATGAAACATTTTGTTCACACGTTGACCCAACACCGGTCCAACCGCAACATCGCTAGCATCACACATGAGCTCAAAGGGCAAGCTCCAATTAGGTGCGGTAATAATAGGAGTAGCGGTGAACTTATGCTTGAGAAGTTCGAAGGCCTCCATGCATTTCTCATCAAACACAAACTTAGCATCTTTCTCTAGAAACTTGCAAAGAGGGTTCACTACCTTCTAAAAATGCTTGATAAACTACCGGTAGAACCCCGCATGCCCAAGAAAACTACTCACCCCTTTGATAGAAGTGGGGGGAGGGAGCCTTGAAATCACCTCAATCTTGGCTTTGTCTACTTCAATCCCATGCTTAGAAATTTTGTGACCCAACACTATACCCTCTTCAACCATGAAATGGCATTTTCCCAATTGAGTACAAGGTTTGTGTCTTCACATCGGGCCAACACTCTATCCAAATTACCCAAACACTCTTCAAAGGAATCACCAACCACGCTGAAATCATCCGTGAAAACTTCCAAGATATCTTCCACCATGTCGGTGAAAATAGCCATCATGCATCATTGGAAGGTCACTGGAGCATTGCACAACCCGAACGACATTCGAGAGAAAGCAAATGTGCCATATGAGCATGTGAATATGGTCTTCTCTTGGTCCTCAGAGCGATTAAAATTTGATTATACCCCGAATATCCATCCAAAAAGCAATAAAAGGCACGCCCCGCAAGACGATCAAGCATTTGGTCAAGGAATGGCAATGGGAAGTGATCCTTTCAGGTCACCTTGTTCAGCTTCCGGTAGTCCATACATACCCTCCATCTGGTAACGGTCCTAGTAGGAATAAGTTCATTGTTGTCATTTGTCACCATAGTCATCCCACCCTTCTTCGGTACACATTGCACCAGAGAAATCCATGAGCTATCGGAGATAGGGTACACAACCCTGACATCCAACCATTTTATCACTTCTTTATTCACCACCTCTTGAATTGCCTCGTTCAATCTTCTTTGATGCTCCAGGGAGGGTTTTACATCATCCTCCAAAATGATTTTGTGCATGCAGAAAGCGGGTCTTATTCCCCGAATGTCATCTAATGTCCACCCAATTGCTTTCTTTCTCCTTTTGAGAACGGCCAAAGAGGCGTCTACCTGCAAGTTAGTGAGGCAAGAAGAAATAATAACTGGTAAAGTACAATTTGAGCCCAAGAAATCATACCTAAGGTGTGGAGGAAGTGGTTTCAACTCCAACATCGGTGGCTCCTTAATAGATGGATTTGTTTGAGGCCTCTTTTTATTTTCGAGGTCCAAGGATAGCCTTCTAGGCTCATAAGAATAGGACCTCATTCCATGCAAGGCATTTACGCACTCCACTCGGCTAGCATCCTCATTGACATCAAGATTTAGAAGCACGACCTCAAGGGGATCCTCCACATTAATCTTAGAACTTGTGTCATCCACGATCACAGCTGTGACAATGTCCACAAATGAGCACACCTCGGTGCTATTGGGTTGCTTCATGGATTTGCAAACATGGAAGATGACCTTTTCATCACCCACTCAGAAAGTGAGCTCACCCACTTCAACATCAACCAATGCCTTCCCCGTTGCAAGGAAAGGTCTTCCTAGAATGATGGGGACTTTGTAGTCCACTTCAAAATCCAAAATGACAAAGTCGGTCGGTAATATAAACTTGTCCACCCGGACAAGCACATCTTCAATTATGCCTAAAAGTCGCTTCATCGATCGATCCGCCATTTGAAGTCTCATTGAGATCGGCCTAGGTTGCCCAATTCGCAACATCTTGAAAACCGAATAAGGCTTCAAATTTATGCTAGCCCCCAAATCAAAAAGGGCCTTGGCAAAATCCACGCTTCCAATAGTGCAAGGAATAGTAAAACCTCCGGGGTCTTCAAGTTTTGGGGCCATAGAATGTACACTAGAACTGACTTGATGAGTCATTTTTATTGTTTCACAATCCATCGACCGCTTCTTTGCCACCAAATCCTTCATAAACTTAGCATATCCCGGTATTTGTTCAAGTGCCTCCACCAAAGGCACATTGATTGTAAGGCTTTTCATCATGTCAGTGAACTTTTTGAATTGGTTGTCACTCTTTTGCTTTGCTAACCGTTGAGTGTAAGGTGGAGGTGGCCTAGGCAAAGGTGCCTTGGCTTTGGGCACCACCGGCTCGGGCATGTCAATCAAGTGTTCCCTAGACGGGTTCACGACATCTTGAGTTTCCACCTCGGCCTCATTAATGTTAATCCTCACATCATTTTTCACCTCATTCTCAACCACATCTTCAACTATCAAAGGTACACCATCTTCCCGCAACTCAACATCGTCATCCACAACTTGCTTATCTTTCAAGGCATGCACATCACCGCCTCTCCCACTTCTTGTTGTAACCGCCATCACATGATTGTGTCCACCCTTTGGGTTCACTACCGTATCAATTGGTAGAGCACCCTTAGGGCTAGTATTCAACGAATGAGAGATTTGGCCTAATTACACCTCCAAGTTCCGGATAGAGGTATTGTGTGAAGCCAATTGAGCATCAGAATCTTGGTTCTTCTTCATCATTTGTTCGAGCATTATTTCAATTCTACCCATATTACTACCAGAAGAACTAGGACCTTGAGAAGGGAAGGGGGTGGATTGTTTGGTTGTTGGTACATATAGGGCATTTGAAAGCCTTGCCCCCAGTTTCCTTGGTTCCCAATGTTCCATCCATCTTGATTGTTATTGTTGTTCCAATTGTTGTTATTACCATTCCAATTCACTTGGTTGCCCTGATTGTTGTTCCCCCAATTACCGCCTTGCTTGTTGTTGTTCAAATTACCACCACCTTGTTATTGATTTCCACAATTTCCTTGGGGTCGCCATTGTTGGTTTGAAGAGTTGCCTCTATTGCCGTGATAGTTGTTGACATATTGTACCTCTTCACTTTGGTCATCATAACAATCATTTAAATAACCACCACTATCATTATCATATTGTTCAAAATTCCCTTGAGCTTGTTTCCCTCTTTTCCTTCTCTTATTGACGAGCATATTTACACCTTCCATGGCATTGACTTGACGAGGATTTTGGACTTGTTGCAACTGAGCCTTCGCCAATTGATTCATAGTAGCAGTAAACTCAGCAATAGCTTGACCATGATCGTGTAATTCATTGTGCAAATAGATGACCTTGGGGCACATTCACTCTACTTTGCCACGTGGAGGATGTATCTGCCATCACATCAAGAATCTCACAAGCTTCATCATAAGGCAACTTCATGAAATTACCCCCGGCCAATTGATTGACTATGCATTGATTTGTAGTATTGATGCCCCGATAGAAGGTTTTTTGTATCATTGCCGCCGTCATATCATTATTGGGTCATTCCTTCACCATCGTTCTAAACTGCTCCCAAATCTCATGCAAAGGTTCTGTGGGCTCTTGCTTGAAAGACAATATCTCATCTCGAAGTGCCGCCATGTGCCCGGGTGAGAAAAATTTAGCAATAAACTTATCCGCCAACTCATCCCAAGTTGTGATGGAATGGTTGGGGAGTCTCTCTAGCCAATCCAATGTTTTCCCCCGAAGTGAGAATGGGAAAAGCCTCAACCTAAGAGCATCTTCAGACAAATTCATTTGTTTGCTCCCCCAACATGTATCTACGAAACCCTTGAGATGCTTGTAGTCATTTTGATTGGAGGCGCCCGTGAAATACCCACGTTGCTCGAGCAAGGTCAACATCACATTAGTTATTTGAAAATTCCCCGGCCAGATTCGGGGAGGGACAATAGCACTCGCATACCCTTGATTCGGTAACACTCTGGGAGCCACTCTTGGAGGTGGCGGAGGAGGGTCTGGAATATTATCATTTGGATTAGCATTGGCATTCCGGACACTCCGTTGTCCTTGAGGTGAAAGAGGCACCTCATCTTGCTCAAAATCATCTACCTCCTCCCTCGCTATCACGTTTCCAAGAGGGTCATTAGCTTTGTTCAATGTCATATTGGTACCTGAGTAGTGACACAAAAAAGTAAATAACAAAGAAGGAAAGAAGAACAATTCACAAAACTAACTAAATAGATAGTCAAATCCATTAGCTCCCTGGCAACGGCGCCAAAAAGTGATCGCTACCTACTCCGCACTACTAAAAAGTAGGAAGAGAGGGTCGCAATAAATTTTTCCTGATTTATGGGTCGGGATTGATTTTCACAGGGAGCTAGGAAGGGAGTCGAGTATCTATCTAGAG
Source organism: Nicotiana glauca (assembly GCA_026770625.1). Classification (NCBI taxonomy): domain Eukaryota; kingdom Viridiplantae; phylum Streptophyta; class Magnoliopsida; order Solanales; family Solanaceae; genus Nicotiana; species Nicotiana glauca. The sequence goes on from MU693149.1 coordinate 108,268, forward strand.
CGGAGTTGTGTAATTGTTCCAAATATCACATCCAATAATTTTTGGTCTTTTCTTTAATAGTATACTGTTATCAACTACTAATTATAAATGCAGCTAGATTATGCTAAACGAGAATTGCTGCAAGTTATATCTAATGGATAAAAAGGCACTAGGGTAGTGACTTTCACTTAGGTGGCTAATTGATGGATAGTTGATTCTAAGGCACGATTGACATGCTTGGGTAAATATGCTATAACCGTTGCATGATCTTACCCACTCTCGCACCTCTCGGTAGAGAGAGTGATTTTGCCCAATTGACTTTCTCAAGACCGATTGGGTAAGCAAATTTGCTCAAACAACTAGGGTTCAATTCGAGTAATTACTCTCTCGAGGTTTAACCCTTTAATTGGGACTATCAATTCTCTTGAGTCCATCCCAATTCCTTGTTGGGTCAATTTTGGAGACTTAGGCACTCTTTCTCAAGAAGAACCAAGTCAACTTAGCACAACCCAGTGTTTGCAACCACAAATTTATAAATTAAACCATAACATTGACCCAAATAACAAACACCCATAGCCAATCTAAACCTAAATCACAACACCTATCAATTACCCACAAAAGGGCTGAGCCATAACCCTAGCTAATGGGTTTAGCTACTCATGCTTAAAGAGAAAATCAGAAAATTAGATGAAGAGAAAGACATAATATTAAATTACTGAAGTAAATATAATGATCAATTGCTAAAACTACGTTAAAGTGACCAAAATGGCTACAAAATGGCTTCTCACGAGCACAGCTCAAGTCTGGAAAATAGCTGATACCACTAAAATAGAAAAAGGTTCTATTTATACTAAGCTAGAATAACCGAACAAAAATGCCCCTGCGGGGTCAGTGCGGACCGCACAAAATGGTGTGCGGCCACACTATTCTCTTGACTCTGAAAAATCAACTCTCTCAACCCAGGCTTCGTGGACCGCACAGAATGGACTGTGGCCACAGAGGCATCTAGCGTGGTCCGCACAAACATTACCGCGGACCGCACAGGCTTGAACCTTGGCACTTGACATCTCTCTGAAGTTTGCTTCCGCAGACCGTAGAAAATAGTAGTGCAGTCGTGGTGTCTTCATTGCGGGCCGTACAATATCTACTGCGGCCGTACTGCTTTGATGCCTTAAAATCCATGTCTCTGAATCTCCCTAGTGCGGACCGCACAAAGTGTAGTGTGGCCGCACTAGGCCTATTTGTCTTGAATTGTCTTATCTTTTGTACTTGTGCAGGTTTCACTCCTTTTGAGACGATCTTTGACATCTCGTCACTTTGTTAATCAGACCTGTAATCAAGCACAACTTATGAGCCTTTTGGGACTATTTTGTAAGAATTTATAGTCAAAGCGTAAGCAAGAAGGAGCATGAAACACGTCAAAATGTCTAGTTATCACCTGGCTTCACGGCGAAGCAGCTCGGACTTAAGCTTGTTAAAAGCCCACAAAAAGGAGCTCAATAAGAAAATGAAAACCTGAAAAACTAAATATAATCAGCCAAAACTAACCACAGAACAGAGCCGGTGAGCCTCTTCAAAAGTCGAGCGCACATCTACAAGCTTGGTCTCATCGGCCCCAGTATAACTGCTCCCAATAGAAATATGATCATTCGAGACCTCTCTTGAGTTAGGCGGCCCCTGGCCTCGAACATCCCTCGAAGTACCTTCGACGGGAGTAGAAGACGGCGACAGAAAATCCTTGTCCCTTGAAGTACCTTCGACGGGAAAAGAAGGTGGCAAATGAGGAACCATGATTCCGAGGCCAGAAGCCTTAGGTGCTACAGCCTTAGCTGATACATCTTTTCTGAGCCTCCAGGAAGGACTTGTCTCGCTATGAGCACCTTCGCCCTTCGAGTTTTACTTTCATTTGTTATTATTCCTCGGTCCCAAAGCCGACGATCCTTCCTCCTCTCCAAGGGGGCATAGTCACATCTCAGATAATTCCCCAATGCCTATGGTGACAGCGTTAGTACACATAAAAAAAGTACCTTTCAAAGAAAGCAAACCACACAGCACGTACCGTTGTGTTTTGCCTCCCACTACCCTTGGATAGATCTTGCCGCTTACACTCTTCATAGGCCGAGCGAGCTTCCAACTTTAAAGCCTAATTCGTCAGGTCGGGGACATCGTATGGTATCTACGGGTTTGCTGCAAAAAAGAAATAAAAGGGAAGGCATCTTTACAGAATCTGCCTCCACCGTGAGCAAAAACGATAAAAACATAAGTGTACAAGTTACGTGTGAAATTCCATTTCTCAGGAAATGGCAAGAACTCAAGGGGATAATATCAATAGTCCGTACTCATACGAATCAATTCATCCACCCTCGATCCCCATATTCTTCATCATCGACAACAAAGAGCCCGATGGATCGACATCGCAAAGTTATCAGGCCTCGGTGATGAAAGGGTCGATACAGTCTGATGAGTTGGCTAAGGGTGAACTCAAGCCAGGCTTCCTCCGCAAAGAACCTAATCATCAATGATGCCCTCCAGAATGACAGGTGAACCTGTGCCAGGGTATCCCGATGTCTTCAACATAAGTCGAGTACGATCTATCGAGAGGGCCCAACATAAAAGGGTACGTATATACATTTAAAAACCCCTATACATGAGCCATGATGCCCTTTTTTGGGGAAGGTACCTGCAATACCACCTTTTCTCCCCATCCGCAGTCTCTCCTCACTACCTCGAGGTGTCCCTCTCCTATTGATGAAATGAACCTCGATGTATACCCCCAATGGCCCTGAACATTAGGAGGTCTCTCTAACATAAAATCCCTCCTCAAAATAAAACCCCTCGGGGTTAGCTCACCAGACGACGGTAGTGTACCATCAACCGAGTGGGGAGCAGAGGCAAAACTCTTCTCTTCTTGGTGAACAGATTTGGGCGTGGTAGCTATAATTGTGGTGGAACAAGAGAAGGTAAATAAGAACTTAGGCAAAGCTTCGAATTAAAATAGGTGAAGGAGCAGACGCAAGCAAGAAGAACTCTATGAAAAAGGATAGCTGCTCAAAGTAGCGGAATCCTTAAATAAGAGGGAAACAAACTCCTATATAGAGAAAGCGGCAACTGTTCACCTACTCTTAAGGCCAATTAATTCTGACTAGCCCATTATTACTTTTGGGGAGGTGTACCGGTGGGATCACCTCAATTATTTCACGACCGTGTCAAACGATTGACACTGTCGTACAATGTTCGAGGGATAAAAGACCCCCGTATCAACATAGCCTCGAGATGGTGCCCGATCTCGAGGATCTATGTTGGTATAACGATGGGTTCTAAGGAGCTACCCGCATAAACCTAACCTCGAGATGGTGCCCAATCTCGAGGTTCTTTCTAGGTCTGAGTCAGTTCCCACTCGAGGGTTA
>MU693150.1:28405-56255 GCA_026770625.1 Nicotiana glauca
GTCCTAACTACCTGGACAATAGCATAATAGCAGCTACGCACGAACTCTCATCACCTATGGGGGTAAATTCCCCCTCACAAGATTAGAAAGGAGACTCACCTCGCTCCGAAGACTCAAAACCGGCATTCTACATTCTTCCGGGGACTCCAATTGATGCACCACGCTCCAAGACTAGCCAATGGTTACGCAAATCCATTAATATATGCTCAATATTCATTACAACTAATTTATAGCAATTCCTAACCACGATTGGAAAGTTGACCAAAATGCCCTCAGGCCCACGTGCCCGGAATCCAAAACTTTTCGAAGATAAAGTTTACCTATACCCTTAGGAACTCGAATATATAATTTTTCTCTAAATTCCATGCTCGAAATCGTGGCTAAATTCCAAGAATATGATTTTCTAGGGTTTATACCAAAACCCCAAATTTTTATACTAATTTTCATGCCTAATTCCATGTATAAACCTTGTATTTAACTCAAAGCTAGCATAAATTACTTGCCTCATGACAAGTGACGAAAATGGAATCCCCAAGTTGCTCCCCATCGACTCCAATGGGAGAAAAATGGGGTTGAAATGAGCTCAACCCCGAACTTAAAACATCCTCACTACCTCAGTCATTTCCGCTTCTGCGGAAATGTTGCCGCTTATGCGGTTCCCCATTTGCGGACAATAGGTCGCCTTTGCGACTCTGCTTTTGCGGATACGTGACCGCATAAGCGGTCCCTGCTCCCCTTCACTCCCAACCGCTTCTGCGTCTTCTTTCACGCTTCTGCGGGACCGCTTCTGATGTCCCATCTCCGCAGAAGAGGAAATACCAGCAACCAGCAACTCAGCTATTTCCAAAAATCCATTTTCGATCCGTTAACCACTCGGAAATCACCCGAGGCCGCTGGGATCCCAACCAATCATACCAACTAGTCCCAAAACACATTACGGACTTGCTCGAGGCCTCAAATCATAAAAAACAACGCTAAAACCGCGAATTACACCCCGATTCGAGCTTTATGAACTTTGAACTTTCCAACTTCTATTTTCGATGTTTAAACCTATCAAATCACGTCCGATTGACTTCAAATTTTGCACACAAGTCACATTTGATATTGAGAACCTACTCCAACTTTCGAAATCGGATTCTGACCCCAATATCAAAAAGTCAAACTCCGGTCAAACTTCTCAAAAACCTCCAAATTCTAACTTTAGCCAAATGGCTTCAAAATGACCTACGGACCTCCGAATTCAGTTCCGATCGCGCTTCCAACTCCAGAACCACCATACGGAGCTATTCACATACTCAGAATCCCAAACGGACATCGATAACACTGAAATGCACTTTAAGCCAAACTTAAGAAATTCCTTCTAAAATGTTAACTTCAACAATAGGCGCCAAAACGCTCCCGGGTTATCCAAAACCCAATTCGAGCATACGCCTAACTCCAAAATCATCATACGAACCTGTTGGAATCTTCAGATCCTGATTCCGAGGTCGTTTACTCAAAATTCCAATCCTATTTCATTCTTTCAACTTTAAGCTTCTCAAATGAGAATTTTCATCTAAATTTAACTCCGATCTTCCTGAATTTAAATTCCGACCACGCGAACAAGTCACAATTCCTGAAATGAAGCTGCTCATGACCTCAGATTACTGAACGACGTGCTAGGGCTCAAAACGACATATCTAGATTTTGATAGTGAACCAAGGAACATTCGGTTAGGTTTGCGTGTAGATGGCTTCACGCCTTTTTTGTATCTGCAACACCATATTCATGTTGGCCTGTCTTTCTTACACCTTATAATCTACCACCCGAGTTGTGCATGACCAGTCCATATATATTCTTAAATTGTATTATTCCCGGTCCACATAATCCAAAAAGTTTGATTGATGAGCTAAACCGATTGTGGTATGATGGTGTTGAAACATATGACATATCAACCAAGCAGAATTTCAATTTGTGTGCTAATTTAATATGGACAATTAACGATTTTCCTGCGTATGGAATGTTGTCTAGGTGGGAAGCTAGCTTGTCCTTATTGCATGGAAAATAGCAAAGCATTCACTTTGAAACATGGCCGAAAGCAATCATGGTTTGATTTTCATCGTCAATTCTTGCCTCCTAATCATGAGTTTAGAGGGATGAAAATGCATTCAAAAAGATTAAAATGGAATATGATTCTCCACTGTGAGGAAATTTGGGAGAGGGTCCAGAACTTCAGTAAAGTTTCTGAAGCTCCACCTTATAGATTCCCTGGATATTCTGTTAATCATAATTGGACGAAACAGAGTATATTTTGGGAGTTGCCTTATTGGAAGGATAATCTTCTCCGTCACAACCTTGATGTTATGCATATTGAGAAGAATTATTTGGACAATTTGTTCAACACAGTGATGGATGTTAAAGGTAAGACAAAGGATAACCCAAAGGCTGGAGTGGGCTTATAAGAATATTGCAGGTGGCCTGAATTATACTTGCAAACACAAAAAAATGATAAGATATTGAAACCCAAAACAAGTTACACATTCACTTTGGAGGAAAGGCGACAAATTTGTGATTGGGTAACGAAATTGAAGATGCTTGAGGGTTATGCGCCAAATCTTGGAAAAAATATTGATATGGAGGTAGGGAAGTTGAGCCATTTGAAAAGTCATAACTATTATGTTTTCATGGAGACCTTAGTGCCTATTGCATTTGTAGTTTGCCTAAAAGAATCTGGAAACCCATCACAGAGATTAGTTTATTTTTCAAAGACTTGTGTTCTTCCACATTAAGGGAAGAAAACCTACTCTTTATGGATCTGAACATTCGTGTAACTTCTAATAAGATGGAAAAGATACTTCCATGTGGTTTTTGATGTGATAGAACACCTTCCAATCCACCTTGTACACGAGGCACGACTTGGAGGGCTTGTTCAATGCAGATGGATGTATCCCTTTGAGAGGTGATATTATAAGTTTGGTGTAATTTTCTGTTTTTTTAATGTTCTTGGCTAACCTGAAATTATGTAGGATAATTGGCAAATGCAAACAATTTGTTAAGCAAAGGAATATGATTGAAGGATCTATATACGAAGCTTATCTTGCAAAGGAAACTGCTTATTTTTGTTCTTATTATTTTGAGAGTAATGTGCCATGTGCTAGGAATAGGCTCAATAGGCACACAGTCAAATGCGTAAATGATCCTTTATATTCGTCTATGCACATATTCAATCAACCAGGTCGATGTTCTAAGGATGTTAAAAAGAGAAGTTTGAGTGATACGGAGTACAAGTCAACTACACTTCATGTGTTGCTAAATTGTCCCGAAGTTGTACCATTTCTCAAGTAAGTATTGATTTAGTAGTTATCAAAATATCAAATTTACTGTGATTACATCTCAATGCAACTACTAAAAATATTTGATGTGTCACAGTCACTTCGTAGGTTAATTTTGTCATGATGTTGTATATACTAGATTTGATACGTGGTTCAAATAATTTGTAAGTTTATCGATAATGTTCTAACACTATGTATGTAAATAATGTTTACAAGTTATGCTAACTTATGAACTTTTTTTAACATTATGTAGGTAAATAATCTAAATAATGGTGTAAATTAATTTTTGAAAGATATATCTTGGGGACATGGGCTTGAGCCCACAACAATGCCTAAGTACATAGTGAATTGTTATAAGTTCCATACAGATGATTGCTCTAAAAATAAAAATAGCAACAACAACGGGTTGTGGGTTCAAGGTGGTGACGACAACCAAGTTCGAGATGTTGATTATTATGGTGTGATCAAAGAAATAAGAGAACTAGTATATACGGGTTGGCCATTTAAGAAATTGATACTCTTTAAATGCAAGTGGTTTGACCCAAATCCAACAAGAGATACAAGAGTAAATAACCAATACAACATAATTGAGGTTAATCATATGAGGGAGTATGATCGCTATGATCCTTTCATAATTGCACATAATATAGGCAAGTGTATTATGCTCCTTATCCATTATGGCAGAATAAGTCCGATTTGTGGGTTGTAATAAAAACTAAGCCTGTAGGTAGGGTGGAAGTCGAGAATGTGTTAGATGTCGCATATCAAAACGATATCTCCACTGTTCACTAAATAGTAGACAAACTTTTAGAAAATAATTTGGAACATCCTGAACACACATTAGAAGAAGTTGATATAAATGAAGTAACAATTACAGAAAATGAGGAAGAAGAATCAATTGATGAAGCTCAAACTAGTGAGGAAGAAGAATTCTTGGATGAGAAACAATACGTCGATGAGCTTTAAAAAGTTGGTTTCTTTAATAACTCTCATTTTATAGCTAGTTTCTTATATGTTCCAATCCAAATATGTATTAATTATGCAGATGACAGGCAAGGGTCGAGGTAACAATGGCCCTACTTGTTTTGGGGTCGAGAAAAGGCTAGGAAGGGAAAGAGGAGGGTAAAAGATAATACTCCATCTTTTCCACCCTCTTGCCTATGCCTATGCGTTATCCTCCACCCTAGGGCTATTTTGAGCTACCACAAATCACGATCCCTACACATTCATGCAGACACCAGGTCTTTCATCACAGGGCCATAGGACTATACATCCGGCATACAGTCCAGCTGCCTCACGGCTATGTGGATCGCAGCCATCTGTATCGCATGGATCACATCCATCCATGTCACATCCACATGGATCACATCCATACGTGTCATAGCCACTCGGGTCACAGCCACTTGCGGTCCATCCAGTTACGTCGCAGTCACAGGGATCACAACAATCTTCATTAGCGACTCCATCTATTTCAGGCCTTCGCCTGCGAGATACTAGATCTGACCCCTACACCTTCTACACATGACTCTGATATACATGCTTTAGACAGTGATGTTGATGATGACGAGGAGGTGCACTATGATCAATATGGCAGGATCATCATAGTCCTTAAGGGTGATGGATAATTATTTGTTATTTTTACGTTTATAGTTTTGTTTAGTTTGTACTAAGATATTAATGTATTTTTTTTGTTAAATTGTAGGTTCATGCCAAATAATATTACTATGAGGATAATCACAAAAGCCACCAGAAAGCTTTATGATGGCCTTATGCAACTTGGAGTGAATTCCCATTATCGTCGAAGGAGCAAATTTTTAATCAATTTAAGGTATAAATGTTCTTTTAAGTGGTATAATTATTTATATTTATGATATTTCCATATAATATTGAAATTTTAAAATATATAACAAGTGTGTATGGAAACACCGCTATCACACGGAAGTGGCTGTAGATTTTTATCATAAAGCTCGCAAGCGGTTGTCGTATAGTTTCTCCAAAGCTAGAAAGTTGAACCAGAAGCATGACTGGTTACTTCAAAATTTATGGGAGGATTTGCAAAGGCAATAGCTTACCACAAAGTTCTTATAGAAGAGAGGAAAAGGAAAGAAAGCTTGCGCATCTGAGAAGGGAGACTCCTTGCACACTAGAGGCGCAATCAACCTAGGGATAATAAAAAGAAGATTGGTATGTAATTGCTTAATTTATTTTAATTTTCAAAGTATATCTATTCCGTTTATTAACTAAAATTTATGAGTTTTTAGGAAAAGAAGCTGGGGCATCCAACGAACCAAGATGAGCTATTCAAGGAGACTCATATTGTAAAGAAGAAGAAAAATATTGATCAAGAAAGGTGGGCCGAGGGCCGATCCTCGACTATACGTGTAAGTTTTCACTTTTCATTAAGTATTTTGATTTACTTTTATATAAATTTTGAAATACTAATTCAATGTAATTTTTCTTATAGGGTCTTTTCACAGCTGAAGCGAAGGAACTCATACGCAGTCAACCACAGAATGAGTCGGGCGAGCTAATCTAACTTTCGGACGAGGATGCTGAAAGAATATGGACGGAGGCTGCTGGCGGTCCAAAATGGGGGAAGGTATACAAGCTTCATACTAAGAAATTCCATCGTTATAAGTATGGAATTCAAGGAATAGGACTTTCTCGCAAGGGGAACAACTTGATAGGGAGAGCCTCTCCGATATGCGGGAGATTATGACAAACCTCACATCCGAGCTAGAAACGGCCAAGGAAAGAGAAAATCTTAGAGATGCTCAGTACATTGGCATTCAAGCTTAGTACCATGGCATGCAAGAGCAGCTAAAAATTCTCCTAGCTTCTGGAGGTTTTTCTATTCCCCGGTCTCCTGAGTCATCGCCAGAGGCTCAACTTGAACGTGAGCATTCCTTCCGTCCTTCCCGTGCTCGTTCCTATAGTCCTCCCCGTGATCTTTCTTCCCATCCTCAACAAGTAGACCATTCCCTACAATTTATTAGACAATGATCATAATGATGTTATACAAAACACTCCTTGATATTTATATACTTTGAACTAGACAAATAGAACCAGTTTTGAACTAGTTGTAATAAGCGTTAACTTAATTTTGTTTGTTTAATTTGTTAGTTCTATTGAACTTTAATTTGTTGGTTTTAATGTGTTTTTTGAATTGTGTTTTTGTTGTTGTTGATATGTTGTTGTTGTGTTGTTGTTGTTTGGTTGTTGTGGAGATTTTGGTATTGAAATTGTAGTTTATAAATTGAATTATACTGTTATTTAGGGATTTTGGTATGGTGGTGTAGCTGCCAAAACAAACATTTTATGCCAAAAATTATTACCCAAAAAAACGACCAAAGTTAGTCACTTACCTATTAAAAAAATATTTTCTGGCAATTAGCGACCAAGGTTGGTCGCTTATATCTAAAAAAAATTAAAAAATTAAAAATTGGCGACCAAGGTTGGTCGCTAATAATTTATTTTAAAAAAATATCCTGGGAATTAGCGACCAAAGTTGGTCGTTTATATATAAAAAAATAAAAGATTAAAAATAAGTGACCAAAGTCGATCGCTTATGAACCTAGATTGTTAAATACTCCCTCCATTCCAATTTATGTGAACCTGTTTGACTGGACACGAGGTTTAAGAAAAAAATGAAGACTTTTGAAATTTGTGGTCCTAAACAAATCCAAATGGGTCCCAGAGTATTTGTGTGGTTATAAAAGCTTGGTAGAATTGTAAGTTTAAGCTAAATTGTTACCAAATTTAGAAATAGTTCATTCTTTTTGGAACAGACCAAAAAGAAAATAGATTCACATAAACTGGAACAAATGGAGTATATATTTTTTAAAATAATATATACTTTAATTTACAGACCAATGTTGGTCGCTAATTTTTGAATTATAATAATTTAAAAAATATCGTAATTTATATATACAGACCAACGTTGGTCGTTAAATTTGTATTATTAAAATATTATACCGACCAACGTTGGTCGATATTCTGTTTACATTGAACATTTAGTCATTTTACCTTAGCGACCAACTTGACATTGACTTTTACTTTTACACTTAAATTTAGGCTTGTTCCTATTAGATACCTGAAGTGTGTGTGAAGTGTACATATTGAACACCTTATGCACATGTGACATAGTGAGTAATATTCACTCGGAATTGAGCGTGTGAATATATCGATGAAACTTTTTTTTCTTTCTTCTTCTCTATTCTTTGTCACCTGATAAAACATTATTACCATCATCGACTAAGTTATTCACCTAAAACTTCACCTTTAGCGTTACCAAAAATGAGTCCAAAATCATAGCCAATCCCTGTATCCATACTAACCCCATCACCAAAACCCAAGATGTCTAATAGATGTGAGTTTCCTGTATAGGTAATGCAATTTTGAGTTGACCTCTAATGGAGTTCATAGAAACTTATAAGCAAACTAGCCTTTATATGTATTCTCACCGTTTCCGTCGGCACCCATATGATTAATCTCCTATAATAACAAGTAAAAATTTCTGGAACTCTATATACAAATTATGATGGATCGATGACAGTTAGGAAGAAAATGTGGTGAGGAAGATTCGAACAACCACTTGGTGTGATGAAAAGAATGCTTCGTCGGGGTATTCAATGTCGGTGCTCCGTTTCTGGCGAAGTTGTGATGTAGATAGTTGTGCGATGACCTTTTTGGTGTTTAAATATGGTGGTAGTTTGATATTGGTGGTGTGCTGCTCCAAAAAGGGTGGTAAGAAAATTGCGATGATAGGCTGGGAGGTGATTTCCATCGCCGGTGGTGGCTTTTTTGGTGGTTCAAAAGTGGACAGGAGAAAATAAAATAAAATAAAATAGGAATAACCATGTGCAGACATTTAATCCCGTGTTTTGCCATGTCTAGGCGCGTAGACACCACTCTTTTTATTTTTAATTATCAATGAGGTGTTAAATAGGCACACTTCAAACATAGTCCAGGTGTCTAATAGAAAAGAGCCTAAGTTTAAGCTAGCGTTTGCCCATAGATCTCAAATTTATTTTGAAAAATCTGATTTGAGTGAAGTTTAATTTGAAGATGAAAATGTGTTTGGACATGTTATTTCAGAACATATTTCACTTTTTATTTGAAAAAACACGGGGGCTAACTTATACCCACAAGTTCTAAAAACTATAAAAAATACCCAACAGTACCATGCAAATAAACTTGCTATCTTGTATATACATAACCTTCATCAATAACATTCATTATCATTATCACAAACCATATTGCTGAACATAAATAAGTTTGGTACAAAATTATCTTTTTTAATAACTAACACAATTACTAGCTATTACAATTCGTCAAATTGCAATAATATTACAAGATCCATCGGTCCATAAAAAATGATCGTAACTAGCTATTCTGTAATATAATCATCCCACATTATACGAACAATCTCCTCACGACGAGCATGCATTTCCCTGTCAGATGACCGAGAAGACGAAGCGATATTGTTACTTTGAGTCGATTGTTGTTCAGTTTCATCAACATCCATATCATCATGTTCATATTCGGTGAATATTCCATCGCCGCTTTGATGTTCACGCAAAAAATTATGTAATACAACACAAGCAACTACTATTTTCACCTGGTGTAGTTGGGCCTTAATAAATGTGGGTTTTTTTATAAAATAAAAAAGTTTGGGGTAATATTGAGAATTTGGAGAAAATACAACGGTCATAATTTGACCCAAAATCAGCTTATTAGCTGAATTTGAGATTTCAAATATGTGATTTGAGTTTTGGCCAAAATGTGGGTCAAATTTATGGCCAAACATGGGATTTAAAAATAAATTTTAAATTAAATTTGGGAAAATGTATGGCCAAACAGGGGCTAAGTGTCAAAGTGAAAATCAATGTCAAGTTTAAGTGCACGCTTATTTATTTGGCCGTAAAAATTGTACGGGGCGCCCTATTTGGTCGCCCCAATTTAACCTATACCCATTTTTTAATAAAAGTTTTAACTTGCACCCACTTTATAAACAACTTCAGCCCTCTTTCTCCTCTTCCTTCTCCTCCTTCGTATTCTTCTTCTTCTCTCTTCTGCTGCTGTCGGTGCTGCTATAAAATCTCAGTTCATGAGATGATTGCCATAAATATGTTTATTAGGTTATTTAAAAATAAATTATAAATAATTATGTAAGTTAGTAGACAATAATTTATGAATATTTTCACGTACGTAAGTTAGTAGATAATGATAATTCTTTTCTTTTCACGTTTATTGTTTCCAAAATTTATGATTTAGATATTATTGGCAATCTGATTATTTATCTAGTATGTTAGAAAGATTTTTCAAAAATTTCAGCTTATATAGTGCTGAAGTTTTTACAAATGAACTAAATAACTTCAGCATCATCTGCTGAAATTTTTGAAAACGCTTTACGACAAAACTAATGAGTCCAGGACAAAAAAACATCAACTTTTAGAGCTGAAGTTTTTACAAATGAACTAAATGACTTCAGCATTTTCTGCTGAAGTTTTTGAAAAAGCTTATCCAGGACAAAATAGTTTCAGCTTATTTAGTGCTAAATTTTTTATAAATGAACTAAATAACTTCAGCATCTTCTACTGAAGTTTTTTTAAAAGGTTAATGACAAAACTAATGAATCCAGGATAAAAAAAACTTCAGCTTATTTAGTGCAATTACAAATAAAAACTTTAGCAAATAGAGAATAAAAACTCAGCCACTATGCTTAAGTTCAACAATTACAAACGAAAACTTCAGTAAATAAAGAACAAAACTTCAGCCACTATGCTTAAGTTCAACAATTATGAACAAAAACTTCAGCACACTTGCTATTTCAGGCCCGTCTACTAAAATGCTGAAATTTTGCGTGATTGCCTTTGCTACTTCAGCCCCGTATTGTGACGACCCAAATGTTCATCACCTGTTTTAAATGAATTTTGTGCTTCCGAGGCCTTGAAAACCTCATTTAGAGTTGTCTATATTTTCGTGCGCAATCCGGGCGCATAGTCGGAAAGCTTAAATATAAAATTTTGTGAAAAAATGCTAAGTTTTGATATTAAAATGAATAAATTTGACTTTGATTAACTTTTTGGGTAAACGGACCCGGACCCGGACCCGTGATTTGACGGTCCTGGAGGGTCCGTAGGAAAATATGGGACTCGGGCATATGCTCGAAATCGAATTCCGAGGTCCCGAGCTCGAGAAATAAATTTTTAAAAGAAATTATTTTTCTAAAATTGTTAAGAAAAAATTGAAATGATATTGGATTGGAACGTTTTGGTATCGGGCCCGAATTTTGGTTCCGGCGCTCGGTACATGTCTTATATGTGAATTAAGATATTTCTGTGAAGTTTGGTTAAAATCAAACGTCATTTGACGTGTTTCGGACTTGAAATCCTAAATTTGGGACTTAATGAAATTTGAGGAAAAATTCATGATTTTGAGGTTTGATTCCTTATTTTTGAGGTTATTTGGACGATTTGATCGCACGGATAAGTTTGTATGACGTTGTTGAGTTCGTACATGTGTTTGGTTAGGAGCCCCGAGGGTTCGGGAGTGTTTGGAGTTGTTTTTGACTTAGAAAATTCCAGATTTTGCTTCAGCTGTTGTAGACCCCATTCCTTCTTCGCGTTCGCGTCACATCTTCCGCATTCACGAAGGTTTAATTTTTCCTTTCTTCCCGTTCGCATCCCAGCCCTCGCGTTCATGTAGTGTTATTTGACGCTGAAGGTTAAGTCTTTTTTCCTTTATCGCGTTCGCGTAGCTTTGCAGGATTTCCTCTTCGCATTCGCGTGTTGGCCTACGCGTTCGCATAGAACAATTTCTGGGCCACACCATTTTTACTCTTCGCGTTCACGTTCCCTTCCCGTGATTGCGATAGACTGTGAAGCGTTACACATCGCAAACACGACCACTCTGTCGCGAACGCGATGAATAATGTCGCCCAATTAAATTTTAAAATTCCAGAACAGTGTCATTACGTGAAATATTAAAATTTTCACAAAACATTTCTTCTCCAAGCTCTTAGGTGATCATTGAAGCGATTCTTCATCAAAACCTCTTGGGTTAGTAATTCTTAGCTTATTTCCTTCCATTATCTATCGAAATCCTAGGCCTAAAACATGTGATTTAAGGTAGAAAATTGGGTATTTGGATAGAGTTAGGGATTTTTGATTTTTCTTGATTTAGACCTAGTTTTCTGGTCAAATTTGAAAAAAAAATTATATATTTGGCCTCGTGGGTGAATGGGGGATTTGATTTTGGTCTGAACCTTATATTTTGACCAAGCGGGCCCGAGGCCAATTTTTAAGTTTTTGGGTAAAATGATGGAAAAGCTGTAATTAGGCATTGGGTTCCTGTTGTTTTGCATTTATTGATGTATTGAAGTCATTATTGTATAGATACAATTGATTTGGAGCTGAATTCGAAAGGAAAGGCGGTTATTGAGGATTGAATTGTCCGTGGAAGTTTGAGGTAAGTATTTGGTCTAACCCTAGCTTGAGGGATTAGGAGTTGAGCCCTATTTGTTATGTGGTAATTGTCGAGTACGGCGTATAGGTATGGTGACGAGTATCTATACGTTGGTGTCTAGCATGACCGTGAGTCTTTAAATTGTGAATATGTTGATTTTGTTATATTTTCTTGCCTTGGTGATGATTCCTTTTTGTTGTGAAAAGCTTGTGAAAGGGAAGTGTGACCTATGAACATCGAGGAGCACTGGCTCAGGTTATATTACAATTGTGAACATACATGAAATGGTTGAACCCTTTGGAGCATTGGCTCAAGTGGTAAAGTGAGATATGAAATAAAAGTGAGAGAAAGAGAAACAATATTTAAATTGTTCCCTTGCCAGGATATTATTGCTTACTAGTTATTTTCCCTTGCCGGGACGTTGAGATTATTGATGTTGTACCCTTGTCAGGATTTAATTGTTACTATTGTGTTCCCTTACCGGGGTTTCTATTATTATTTTTGTTTATTCCCTTGCCCTTGTTTGTGATTGTTTGTTTGGGTAAGAAAGAGTGTTAAAGCACGAAGGGTGATGTCGTGCACTATTTGTTTATTGTGAGGAAAGAGTGTAACGCACGAAGGGAGATGTCGTGCCGCACGATGTACCATTCCGTTCCAATTCTATTGATTATATGTAAGTAAAGAGAATAGAAGCACGAAGGGTGATGTCGTGCACATTATTATTATATCATTTTTTGGTGAGGATGAGTAAAAGCACAAAGGGTGATGCAATACACATTTTTATCATATCATTGCTTGGTGAGGATGAGAGTAAAAGCACGAAGGGTGATGTCGTGCACTTATTGATTTTTGATTCTTTATTGATGTCTAGCTATGCTATTTTTCTTCGATATTTGATGATTTTTTTATTCGGAGTTATCTTCCCCACAACATGCTCCCCTCCCATATTGTTTGGTTAATTTCTGTATCTCGATTCTGCTGTATATGTATATATAACTGCACAGGTTTATGTGGTAGTCTGGTCCAGCCTCGTCACTACTTCACCGGGGTTAGGCTAGACACTTAGTAGCACATGGGGTCAGTTGTGCTGATACTACACTTTGTGCTCTTTTGTACAGATTCAAGTGTCGGAGCAGCTTGCGGTGCGTAGCAGTAGTCAGAGAGCCGACCTTCAGTCCACGAGACTTCGAGTTAGCCTTGCTAGCGTCCGCAGGCCCGACGTCTCTTCTATCAGTTTTCATGTTCTGTTGACATTTGTATTTGAGATAGACCATGTCCTTTATTTCAAACTCTTATTTGTTGTAATCTTAGACAGTCTGTCTATTATTGTGACACCAGGTGCTGGGTAGAGACTTGTATTGGCTTTCTAGACGTTGTTTCTATGTTTTGTTCTGAATTTCGCTAAATTCTATTTCTCATTGTCTTTTAACTGCTTATTCATTGACAATTTACTTGTTTAATCATGTATAAAATGATATAGGTTAATGTTTGCAAAGGTTCTTGGCTTGCCTAGTTTCCACGAGTATGCGCCATCACGACCCCCGAGGGTGGGAAATTCGGGTCGTGACAAGTTAGTAACAGAGCTCTAGGTTACATAGGTCTCACAACTCACAGACAAGCTTAGTATAGTCTGAGGGATCGGTACAGAGACGTATGTATTTATCCCTCAGAGGCTATAAAGTTAGGAAAAATTTCACATTTGTTCTTTCTTGTCGTGTGGTTTAGTTTCTTAATGCTAATTGAATTTCTACTATGTCCTTTCGCAAATGGCGAGAACACGCGCTTACTCATCTTCTGATCAGATGTCTGAGACCCAGGCAACTCCCACTAGGGGCAGATGCCGAGGACATGCTAGAAGCTGAGGTAGGGGCAGAGCTCAGCCCCGAGCAGCATTACCAGTGGCATAGCCTCAGTTTGACTTTAATGAGGAGGTCCCGGCCCCAGCCCCAACAGTTCCGGCGAGCCCAGCTCAGGTCCCAAAGGGGTTTATTGCTACCCCAGTTCTTCAGGACGCTCTGGTCCGATTGGTGGATCTCATGGAGAGTGTTACCCAAGCAAGTTTGCTTCCTGTAGCACCAGCCGTCTCTCAGGCTGGAGGAGGGGCCTAAACTCCTGCTACTCATACTCCGGAGCAGGTAGCTCCCCTGATTTGGATTACAGCAGTTCAGCCAGTTGGAGCAGCTCAGTCGGGTATGGTAGCCCAGGCCGGTGATGGGGCAGCTATGTCTGCCGACACTTTATAGAGGTTCGATAGGTTCACTAAGCTTTTCACTACTACCTTCAGCGGTGCATCTACTGAGGATGCTCATGATTATTTGGAGAGTTGCCACGAGGTTCTTCGGAACATGGGTATTGTTGAGACCAATGGGGTTTGTTTCGCTACATTCCGGTTGTCTGGATCCGCCAAGACTTGGTGAAGGGATTATTATTTAGCTAGACCAGCAGGATCTCCACCCTTGACCTAGGAGTAGTTCACGCATGTATTTCTGGAGAAGTTTCTCCCTATTACACAGTGAGAGACCTATCGGAGGCAGCTCGAGCGTCTCCATCAGGGATCCATGACAGTCACCCAGTATGAGACCAGGTTTATTGAGTTGGCCCGCCATTCGACTGTTATACTTCCCATTGAGAGGGAGAGAGTGAGATGGTTTATTAATGGATTCATTCAGCCTATTCGTCTCCATATGGCTAGAGAGGTTGGGAGTGAGATATCGTTTTAGGAGGCAACTAATGTGGCCCGGAGGATTGAGATGGTATTGTCACAGACGGTGGTCATAGAGCAGACAAGAGACCCCGTCAGTCAGGCCAATTCAGTGGTGCCTCGTCTGGTGGAACAGATTCATATGATAGGGGTCAGCCTTCTAGGACTTTCCAGTCGGCCCTCCAGGTGTCTCACGGTGCCTCAGGTGGCAGTGGTTCTCATGCGCACTACTCTAATAAGAAGCCATTCAGTGCACCGCCAGCTCCTATCAATACACGACCACTTTAGAGTTTTCGTGGTGGTCATTCAGGTCGAGAGGGCCAGCAAAATCAGCAGCCGAGGACTTTTTACACTTGTGGTGACACAGGTCGTATTTCCAGATTTTTCCCTCGAGCACCGAGCAGTTCTCAGCACCAGGGTTCTCGTGCTATGGTTCAGGCACCAGGTGTTCCACAGCCCGCCCCGCCAGCTAGAGGTAGGGGTAGAGGTGCCAGAGGTGGAGGTAAAGGTCATAGAGGTGGATCTCAGACCGCCAGAGGTGGAGGCCAGCCAGCAGCAGGCCATCCTAGAGAGGTAGATCAGAGTGGTGGGGCCTAGCCCCGATGTTATGCTCTTCAGGCTTGGCCCGAGGCAGAGGTTTCAGATGCGGTTATTACAGGTACGGTTCTGGTTTTGTGATAAAGATGCTTCAGTGTTGTTTGACCCGGGGCCTACGTATTCGTATGTGTCATCTTATTTTGCCCCATATTTAGTCATGCCTAGTGATGCATTGGGTACTCCTGTTTATGTGTCTACACTGGTGGGTGACTCCATTGTGGTTGATCGAGTCCATCGTTCTTGTGTTGTGGTGATTGGGAGTCTGGAGACTCGTGTAGATTTATTGCTTTTAGACTTGGTTGACTTTGATATTATATTGGGGATGGACTAATTATCACCCTATCACGCTATCTTGGATTGTCATACCAAGACTCTGACCTTAGCTTTACCAGGTATGCCTCGTTTAGAGTGGAGAAGGACTCCTGGTCATTCTACCCGCAGAAGGCTCGGTGTATGGTCGAGAAGGGGTGTTTGGCCTATTTAGCCTATGTTCGTGATTCTAGGGTTGAGGTTCCCCTTATTGATTCGGTGCACATTGTTTGTGAGTTCCCCGATGTTTTTCCTTCAGACCTGCCAGGCATGCCACCCGACATGGATATTGATTTCTGCATAGATCTGGTTCCCGGCACTCAGCCATTTCTATCCCACCATATCTTATGGACACACTGGAGTTAAAGAAACTAAAGGAACAGTTACAGGATTTGCTTGAGAAGGGTTTCATTAGACCTAGTGTCTCACCTTGGGGTGCGCCGGTGTTATTTGTCAAGAAGAAGGATGAGTTAATGAGAATGCGTATTGATTACTGACAATTGAACAAGGTAACAATCAAGAATAAGTATCCACTGCCGAGGATTGATGGTTTGTTCGACCAGTTTCAGGGTGCCAGGGTATTTTCCAAGATTGACTTGCGATCTGGCTACCATCAGTTGAGGATTAGGGCATCCGATGTCCCTACAATAGCTTTCCGCACTCGATATAGGCATTATGAGTTCTTGGTTATGTTATTCGGGTTGACAAATGCCCCAACAACTTTCATGGATTTGATGAACCGAGTGTTCAAACCTTATTTGGACTCATTCGTGATAGTTTTCATTGATGATATATTAATATATTCCTGCATCCAGGAGGAGCACGAACAACACCTTAGAGTGGTTCTTCAGACTCTGAAGGATAGTCAGTTATATTCCAAGTTTTCCAAGTGTGAGTTCTGGCTGAGTTTAGTTGCATTTCTGGGTCATGTTGTATCAACAAAGGGTATTCAGGTAGAACCAAAGAAGATATGGGCAGTCAAGAACTATCCTAGGCCAGCATCAACTACAGAGATTCAGAGTTTCTTGGGGTTGGCAGGCTACTATCAACGATTCGTGGAGTGGTTTTCATCCATTGCAACCCCAATGACCAGATTGACCCAGAAAGGTGCCCAGTTCATATGGTCGGATGAGTATGAGGTGAGCTTTTAGAAGCTCAAGACAACTCTAACTACGGCATCGGTGTTGGTTTTGCCCATAGGTTCGGGCCTTATACAGTTGATTATGATTTTTTTGTGTTGGGCTTGGAGCAGTGTTGATGCAGGATGGCAAGGTCATTGCTTATGCTTTGAGGCAGTTAAAGATTCATGAGAAGAACTATCCAGTTCATGACTTGGAGTTGGCAGCCATAGTTCACGCATTGAAGATTTGGAGGCATTATTTATATGGCGTGGCATGTGAGGTGTTCACGGATCACAAGAGTCTTCAGTACTTGTTCAAGCAAAAGGAGTTGAATTTGAGGCAACAGAGGTGGTTGGATTTGTTGAAGGATTATGATGTCACCATTCTATATCACCTGGTAAAGGCAATGTGGTGGTCGATACTTCGAGTAGGAAGTCAGCCAGTATGGCCAGTCTTGCTTATATTCCAGTCGGTGAGAGGCCGCTTGCTTTGGATGTTCAGGCTTTAGCCAATCAGCTCGTGAGGTTGGATGTTTTCGATCCCAATCATGTGTTAGCTTGCACAGTTGCCCGTTCTTCATTATTGGAGCGTATTCATGATCGTCAGTATGATGATCCCCATTTGTGTATCCTTAGAGACATGATGCAACGCAGAGGTACCAAGCATGTTACCTTAGATGATGATAGAGTTTTGAGATTATAGGGTCGAGTATGCGTGCCTAATGTGGATGGGCTCCGAGAGTTGATTTTTGAGGAGGCCCATAGCTCCCGGTACTCTATTTATCTGGGCACTGCGAAGATGTATCAGGATTTGCAGCAGCATTATTAGTGGCGTAGAATGAAGAAGGATATCGTAGCATATGTGGCACGTTGTTTGAATTGTCAGCAGGTTAAGTACGAGCATTAGAGTCCTGGTGGTTTATTTTAGAGTGTTGAGCTTCCCGAGTGGAAGTGGGAGCGGATTACTATGGACTTTGTTACTGGACTTCCGCTGACTCGGAAGAAGTTTGATGCAATATGGGTTATTGTTCATAGGCTAACCAAGTCAGCGCATTTCATTCATGTGGCAGTCTCCTATTCTTCTGAGAGGTTTGATGAGATCTATATTCAAGAGATTGTTTGCCTTCATGGTGTGCCCGTGTCTATCATTTCGGACCGGGGTATGCAGTTTACCTCTCGCTTCTGGAGATTAGTTCAGCGAGAGTTGGGCACACGGGCTGAGCAGAGCACAACATTTCATCCCCATACGGATGGTCAATCTGAGTGGACCATTAAGATCTTAGAGGATATGCTCCGAGCTTGTGTTATTGACTTTGGAGGTTCGTGGGATCAGTTTTTGCCTTTTGCAGAGTTTGCCTACAACAACAACTACCAGTCGAGTATCCAGATTGCTCCTTATGAGGCTTTATAAGGTAGGCGATGTCGTTTCCGATTGGATGGTTTGAGCCGGGAGAGGCTTGGTTATTGGGTACGAATCTGGTTCAGGAGGCCTTAGACAAGGTTAGGAGCATTTAGGATAGGCTTCGTTCAGCTCAGTCCAGGAAAAAGAGCTATGCAGACCGCAAGGTTCGAAATGTGGCTTTTATGGTTGGTGAGCGGGTATTGCTCCGAGTATCGCCTATGAAAAGCGTGATGAGATTTGGGAAGAAGGGCAAGCTTAACCCTAGGTTCATTGGTCGATTTGAGATTCTTGATCGAGTGGTAGAGGTAGCTTGTAGACTTGCTTTGCCGCCGAGCTTATCAATCGTGCATCCAGTATTTCATGTGTCCATGCTTCGGAGGTATCACGACGGTCCAGCCCACATGTTAGATTTCAGCACTCTCTAGTTGGACAAGGACTTGTCTTATAAGGAGGAGCCAGTAGCTATTCTAGACAGGCAAGTTCATCAGTTGAGTTCCAAGAGTTTCCCTTCTGCTCATGTCCAGTGGAGAGGTCAGCCTCCTGAGGCATCGACTTGGGAGTCTGAGTCCGATATGTGGAGCCGTTATCCTCATCTTTTCCCCCACTCAGGTACTTCCTTATTCTGTACGTTCGAGGACGAACGATTGTTTTAAATGAAATTCTATTCTTCCAAGACATTGAAAACCTCATTTAGAATTGCCTCGATTTACCTTCACAGTCCGGGCGCGTAACCGGAAAGCTTAAATATGAAATTCTATGAAAAAATGCTAAGTTTTGATATTAAAATGAATAAATTTGACTTTGGTCATCTTTTTGGGCAAACGGACCCGGACCCATGATTTGACTGTCCTGGAGGGTCCGTAGGAAAATATGGGTCTCGCGCATATGCCCGAAATCGAATTTTGAGGTCCCAAGCCCGAGAAATAAAGTTTTAAAAGAAATTGTTTTTCTGAAATTGAAATGATATTGGATTGGAACGTGTTGGTATTGGGCCCAAATTTTGGTTCCGGTGCCCGGTACAAGTCTTGTATGTGAATTAAGATAATTCTGTGAAGTTTCCTTAAAATCGGACGTCATTTGACGTGTTTCAGACTTGAAGTCCTAAATTTGGAACTTAATGAAGGTTGAGGAAAAATTCATAATTTTGAGGTTTGATTCCTTGTTTTTGAGGTTATTTGGGAGATTTGATCGCATGGATAAGTTCGTATGACATTGTTGTGTTAGTACATGTGTTTGGTTAGGAGCCCCGAGAGTGTTTCAGAGTAGTTTTTGACTTAGCAAATTGCAGATTTTGATTCAGCTGTTGCAGACCCCATTCATTTTTCGCGTTCGCGTCACATCTCCCGCGTTCACGAAGCTTTAATTTTTCCTTTCTTCGCGTTCGCATCCCAATCCTCGCGTTCGCGTAGTGTTATTTGACACTGAGGTCTGAGTCTCCTTTTCTTCATCGCGTTCGCGTAGCTTTGCAGGATTTCCTCTCCGCGTTTGCGTGCTGGCCCACGCGTTCGCATAGAACAATTTCTGGGCCACCCCATTTTTACTTTTCGCGTTCGCGTTCATGTTCCCTTCACGCGATCGCGATAGCCTGTTAAGTGTTACTCATCACGAACACAACCAGCCTGTCGCGAACGCGATGAGTAATTTCGCCCAGTTAAATTTTAAAATTCCAGAACAGTGTTATTATGGGATTCATTAAAATTTTCACAAAACCTTTCTTTTCCAAGCTCTTAGGCGACCATTGAAGCAATTTTTCATCAAAACCTCTTAGGTTAGTAATTCTTTGCTTATTTCTTTCCATTTCCTTCAATATCTATTGAAATCCTAGGCCTAAAATATGTGATTTAAGGTAGAAATTGGGTATTTGGGTAAAGTTAGGACTTTTTGATTTTTCTTGATTTAAACCTTGTTTTGGGGTCAAATTTGAAAACAAATTATATATTTGGGCTTGTGGGTGAATGGGGATTTGATTTTAGTCCAAACCTCGTATTTTGACCAAGCAGGCCCGGGGCCGATTTTTGAGTTTTTTGGAAAAATGATGGAAGGCATTAGGTTCGTGTTGTTTAGCATTTATTGATGTATTGAAGTCATTATTGTATAGATACAATTGATTTGGAGCTGAATTCGAAAGGAAAGGTGGTTAATGAGGATTGAATTGGCCGTGGAAGTTTGAGGTAAGTGTTTGGTATAACCCTAGCTTGAGGGATTAGGAGTTGAGTCCTATTTGCTATGTGGTAATTGTCGAGTACGACGTATAGGTATCTATACGTTGGTGTCTAGCATGACCGTGAGTCTTTAAATTGTGAATATCTTGATTTTGTTGTATTTTCTTGCCTTGGTGATGATTCCTATTTGTTGTGAAAAGCTTGTGAAAGGAAATTGTGACCTATGAACATCAAGGAGCACTGGCTCAGGTTATATTACAATTGTGAACGTACATGAAATGGTTGAACCCTTTGGAGAATTGGCGCAAGTGGTAAAGTGAGATATGAAATTGTGATGACCCGACCCGTCGTCTCGTGAGTTACTACCCCGTTCTTCCCATTTTATGCTTCCTTATGTTTCATTATCGGTATTGGGTGCGTTAGAATTTAATTGGAGTGATTTTATTAAGAAATGAGACACTTAGTCTCTTTTACGAAGGCTTAAGTTGGAAAAGTCAACCAGATATTGACTTATGAGTTAGAGGGTTCGGAATTGAATTTCGATGATTCGGTTAGCTCTGGGTGATGATTTAAGGCATAGGAGCGCAATCAGACGTAATTTTGGAGGTCCGGTGAAGAAGTTAGCCTATTTTGGCGAAGTTAGTATTTTGGCGATTTCCGGTTGATAGGTGAAATTTTGATCCGGGAGTCGGAATGGAGTTTCGAGAGTTTCAGTAGCTTCGTTAGGTGATTTTGGAGTTGTCTGCAAAATTTGAGGTCATTCGGACTAGTTTTGACGTGTTTCGGCACCAACTGTGAAATTTGGAAATTTCATAAGTTCTTAGGCTTGAATCCATGCATAATTGGTGATTTTGATGATATGTGATGTGATTTGAGGCCTCGACTAAGTCCGTGATGTGTTTTCAGACTTGTTGGTGCTTTTGGTTGAGGTCCTGGGGGCCTCGGGTGTGTTTCAGGTGAGTTTTGAGCGAGTACGGATACCCCGGAACTTAGAAAAATGGAGGGGGCAGCAGTGGTGGCGCGGACCGCACTTCTTCTCGCGCTGGGCGCGCGGCCGTGCACGGGAAGAATTTGCAGGGTCACTGGTCCTACTTCGGAAGCTCATATCTTTTGATATACAAGGAATTTTGAGGTGATTCAAACACGAAAGTTGTATCCGTTCGTGTCTCGTTTCCAGAGAGCTAAAAAAAATCGTAATTTGGACATCTGTAGAGAAAGTTATGGCCAAAATACTGAAGCCTGTCACTGCAGTCAAATTCCTGCGCGACCGCGGCCATTTTTGCGCGGACCGCATTTCCTGGGCGTGGACCGCGGTCATTTTTGTGCGGTTAGCTGTTGGAATCCGAGAGGTATTTTATAAATACGAGGTTTTGAGTTTTATTTGATATTTTGACCTATAGAGCTCGGATTTTGTCGATTTTTTGAAGGTTCTTCAAGAAATTCCTCGGGGTAAGTGATTCTAACTCAGATTTGGTTAGAGTGCATGAATATACCATTGAATTCATCATTTAATTAGTGATTTGAGATGGAATTTGGGAAGAACTAGGGCTTGAGTTTTGATATTTTTAAATTGAGGATTTGAGGGGTCAAATGGACTCCGATTCTTGTGAATTTGATATGCATAGACTCGTGGCGAGATACGGAACATTTTGATGTAAAAGCATCTGGATTTCGAGTCGTGGGCCCGGGGCTCGGGTTTTTGTAATTTCGGGAATTATGCCTGAATTTAATTGTTTTCGATTGGGTATTGTTCCCTTAGCATATTGTGATGTATTCGCTATGAATTTGGGCAGATTCGTCGCACGAGGAGGCCAATTCGAGAGGCAAGGGCATAGCGAGCTAGACTTTTGGCCGTCTTGAGGTGAGTAATGATTTTAAATGATGTCCTGAGGGTTTGAAACCCCGAATTGCACAACATACTGCTATGGTGAGATGAGACACGCATTGTATGACTAGCGCGGGGTCATTAACTATTGAGGATTGTGACTTGGTCCATCCCAGTTGATATTTTACCGTGTATTTTATAAAAATTTACTATTTTTCACCATGATTTGGGCTTATTGCCATATTTGGGCTTCGTGCCAATTACCTGAAATCTTTTGTGAATTTACATCACTATTTTCCTCACGAATTGAAATGTTAGTTGAACTAAGTATAATTGAATTATATTATTTTGTGAACTCAGCTACGTTTATACTCAACTCGAGATTTAATGATATTTAAAATATTGTTGAGCTGAGCACTATTGTTTTACTGATGCCCAAGAGGTTTATGATTATTTTCTGGACTGATTGAGGCCGAGGGTCATCTGTGAGGATATGTTGAGTGATGTGAGGAGGCTTTCAGGCCTCGAGTGTTATGTGATGAGGCTTTCAGGCCTCGAGTGTGATGTGTGAAGGCTTTTCAGGCCTATTGATATTGCGCTTGAGATGTAGGAGCCCCTCCGGAGTCTGTACACACCCCCAGTGAGCACAGGGTACATAGGTGAGTTGGGAGAGGGCCCGAGAGGCCGATGTTGTGTGTTTGCGAGTTGGGAGTGAGCCCGAGAGGCTGATGTTGTGTGTTGGTGAGTTGGGAGTGGGCCCGTGGGGCTGATACTGTATTGAAAATTTGATATTGAGCCCGAGGGGCAAGTTTCTGATTATTCCTTACTTGTTGAAATTAAGTGTCTTCACTGTTTTTAAAAGAGAATCATCTGTTACTTCACGGTTTTATTGCGTAACTGATTTTACTGCTTGAGATAGCGTTATTTGTGCCTTTATGAGATTTCATGCTTTCAGTCATTATTTATTTTTATTACTCACTGAGTTGGAGTACTCACTTTACTCTCTGCACCTCGTGTGCAGATGCAGGTAATTATTCACCCGGTAGCGGGGTTTGAGCTGATTGGAGATTTTGCCATCGTAGCTGAGCAAGGTGACTGTCAGCGTTCGCGGCACCGTATCTCTTCCTTTGATTCTAAATTCCATTATGTATATTACTGGTCTTATAATAGTGTTTAGATTCTTTAGATGCTCGTGACTTGTGACACCCCGATTTCGGGCTGAGTTGGGCCGGTTTCCTGTTTTATCATTTCCTTCTGCATTTATGACAATATACACTATGATTTGACTTATTCGTGTTAAGTAACTGTTAAAAGAGGTATTATTAATCTGTTGGCTGGCCTTGTCTTCACGAGAGGCGCCATCACGACCGGGTTGGGATTTTGGGTCGTGACAGAAATAAAAGTGAAAGAAAGAGAAACATTATTTAAATTGTTCCCTTGCTGGGATATTGTTGCTTACTGATTATTTTTCCTTGTCAGGACATTGAGATTATTGATGTTGTACCCTTGACGGGATTTAATTGTTGCTATTGTGTTACTTTGCCGGGGTTTCTATAATTATTTTGTTTATTCTCTTTCCCTTGTTTGTGATTGTATGTTTGGGTGAGAAAGAGTGTTAAAGTACGATAAGTGATGACGTGCATTGTTTGTTTATTATGAGGAAAGAGTGTAAAGCACGAAGGGTGATCCATGCCGCACGATATATCATTCTGTGCCAATTCTATTGATTGTATGTGAGAAAAGAAAGTAAAAGCACGAAGGATGATGCCGTGCACATTATTATTATATCATTGCTTGATAAGGATGAGAGTAAAAACATGAAGGGTGATGCCGTGCATATTTGTATCATATCATTGCTTGGTGAGGATGAGAGTAAAAGCATGAAGGGTGATGCCGTACATAATTTTATCATATCATTGCTTGGTGATGATGAGAGTAAAAGTACGAAGGGTGATGTCGTGCACTTATTTCTGATTCTTTATTGATGTCTAGCTATGTTGTTTTTCTTTGATATTTGATGATTTTTTTTCCAGAGTTGTTATCTTTCCCAAAGCATGCTCCCCTCCCATATTGACTGGTTAATTTATATATCTCAATTCCGTTGTATATATATATATATAACTGCGCAGGTTTATGTAGTAGTTCCGGTCTAGCCTCGTCACTACTTCACCGGGGTTAGGCTAGGCACTTACCAGCATATGGGGTCAGTTGTGCTGATACTACACTCTGTGCTCTTTTGCACAGATCCAGGTGTCGGAGCAGCTTGCGGTGCGCAGTAGTAGTCAGGGAGCCGACCTTCAGTCCACGAGACTCCGAGTTAGCCTTGCTGGCATCCGTAGGCCCGACGTCTCTTCTTTCAGTTTTCATATTCTGTTGACATTTGTATTCGAGACAGACCATGTCCTTTATTTCAAACTCTTATTTGAAGTAATCCTAGACAGTCCGTATATTGTTGTGACACCAGGTGCTGAGTAGAGACTTGTATTGGCTTTCTAGATGTTGTTTCTATGCTTTGTTCTGACTTCCGCTAAATTTTATTTCTCGTTGTCTTTTAACTGCTTATTCATTGACAATTTACTTGTTTAATCATGTATAAAACGAGATAGGTTAATATTTGCAAAGGTTCTTGGCTTGCCTAGCTTCTACTAGTAGGCGCCTTCACGACCCCCGAGGGTGAAAAATCTGGGTCGTGACACGTAGCTGAAGTTATGCGAAAAAGTGAGTACGCTTATATTTTTTTTTGCAAAGCGGGCACAAATTTAAACGTGACACAAAAAGTGCGTATAGATGCAAATTCCCCTATTTGGCCTATAAAATTTCTAAAAGAGAAAATCTCACTTTATATCCATTAAGCCAAAACTTTTTACCCTTAAATACCTAAACTTAAACTATTTACTTTACCTACATATGCAATCAATATTATTTACTAGACCCACATGGTTTCTTGATATCGGATCCAAGTCACATTAGGAAGATCTGTGATTTGGCTTTACTTCCTTTTCTTGATAAGAATATTTTTTCACTTTTCTCCACTTTAAATTTATCCTTAACGTGTTTAGCCAACAATGACATATATAAAAAGACTGTCAAGTATGCACAATCTTTCTTATTCAAAGTTTTAATTTCGTCTCATATTTTCTTGTCGTCACCTAATTAAAACTAAAAAAGCATAACCACAAGGGACCTTTTCCAAAGCTGTGATGTTAACTTCTTATGTTTTCTCTATCAAATTGACCATCTCGATTATGGTAGCGATTTATGTATATATACACAGAATAAATAATATCTCCTTTGACTAGAATTTAAATAGGAATAAAAGCGACAATACTTGCATATAAGACCAAAAGTCTCTAATAAATATTACTATTCCTTACATCAGTTAATACTACTATTTGTCAATAACATTTACTTCTAAATACAACACCGACTAATATTAATTATTATTTATTATCTATAAAATTATTTACGAACAAAATTTAAACAAGAAAGGAAGGTTAAATGACCTACAATACTCCTCTTTTTTCTCTCTATATTGAATACTTTTTTGTGTTTTATGTTATTCATATAGAATTTCACTTAATTACACAATTGTTTTATTTTTTATTTTTTTTGTATGTATGTACGTCTTATATTACATACTTGTTCTTTTTATTTTTGATATTATGCGTGTATCAAGACCCGCCATTGTTGAGCTTGAAGCTCCAGAATTTAAAATTTTATTTTGAAGATTTATTGTTTGATTCAATGTGGTTACTATAAAATATTGCTTATAGTATCTTCGAGTAAGCTTCCCAAATCTAAATTTTATGTGTATTTGAATATCCACCATTGTTGGGCTTGAAGCTCAATTTTATTTTTGAAGATTTCTTGTGATTCGAAGTGAGTGCTGTTAAATATTGCTTATAGTACCTTCTGTAAGTTCATACTGAAATTTAATAGCATTTGGAGCTTACTTGAGGTGATTGAGATCGAAATTTTTAGCTGAAAATCGAAGAAGAACACAACTACCCAATAGTATACTGCTACGGTATACAATTTCCTATAGGAGTATCTGCAATAGTATACTATTATAGTTTACAATATACTGCAACAGTATATTGTAATAATCGAAGAAGAGCACAATTACCTAATAGTATACCGCTACAGTATACAATATACTATAGGAGAATATAGTTATACTGCAACAATATACTATTATAGTATGCAATATATTATTATAGTATACTGTAATAATATGCAATATACTGTAACAGTATGCTGTAATAGTATACAATATACTATAATAGTATACTTATTCCCCATAAATTCACTTGCCTTTTTCCTTTTAATTTGCTTTAAGCTTTTACCCAACGTGAGGGGCAAACTAAAAATGCAATAAAATAAAATAAATAAATATAGTATGCTATATAATATAACGTTATACTCTTACAATTAGATCCTTTTAGATTTTTTTTGAAATATTTATTGATAACTGAAATTATTTCAATTTAATAAATAAATTAAATTTTTTTTAACTCTTTGTTTACAATTGTATACCATGTTGCTATAGCTATATACCATACTGATATCATATGTTAGTTAATATTTTTTTGGTTGTATTAGCTACATTTAATTGGTACAGAATTTAATTATTTCTTTAGTAATAGCATAAAAAAGAATAAAAAAAAATAATAAAAACAGTAAATGAAATTAGATTATGAATAGAAAAAGAATATAAAAAAAAGAAGTTAAATAAAATTAGAAAAGGAAAAAAGAAAAAAAAAAGAACAAAACGAGAAAAAAGAAAAGGAGACGAGAAAAAAAAATAAAAAAATGATAGAAATAAAAAGGAATTGGAGAATAAAAAAAATTCTCCACAAAAGCTACTACGGGTAAAAAATGTAATTAATCTATGAGTAGAAAAATAAATGGGTAAATAAAGATAAATAATTTTATTTTGTGGATAACTGTGTCATTCTCCCTTACTAAAACATACGTATGTCAAAGAGAAGATTCCTCAAAGAGGCCAAGGCCTAAAGTAGTCCAAGGTTAACACTTAACAATCTTACTAATTTGGCTATGTCCATCTTTCATACTGGCGTCTGCATAATTTTGCGATTCAACGTGGGAATTGGGGCTATGGTATGGTACAACAGTATACAATATAGCCATTCAATCAAATATCGGTTACCAATTAACAGAATTTTTCACAACCATCTTTATATTAGCTAGTCTAATATTAAGAGTTCAATATATAGATAGAGATTCAGACATGGGCTATCATGTAAACAAAGACGACGATGTTGGATGGAGGTTCGACTCAGTGGCTCTGCATAAACATAGTAAGCGTTTGAATATTATTTGGCTGAAAATTGAAAAAAAAAAAAAAAAGAGAATCTATATCTGTGTGTCACATGAATCTTAGTCATATATTCTTTCCTTGACTTATGACTAAAGTTGGGGGCCGACGATGGGAAAAATAAACAGCAAGAAGAGAAAGGACCAGAAGGTTAATAAAATAAACCTCGAATTAGTGGCGGAGTTTTTGGGTGCTCAAGCACCGATTATCTTTGATAAGATTTAGTAAATTTATATAGGTAATTATAAATTATTTAGATAAATATTGAGAGGGTATCCTTAACTAAACTTTTTTTTTCCTCTTTCAGAAATTTTATAAGTGAGCACCCACGATTTTAAAATCATGAATCCGCCACTGCGTCGAATCTACGGTACTTATTTCTGGTTTTACTGCTTTCACTCTTGTACTCATTCTGAAAAAATCACGTTGTAGCACATGAGTGAGGAGAAAGGGACTTCAAAACTATACTATTTTTCAGTTAAAAGAAATTCTCTGTAATCAAAATTTTAAGAGTTCACATAGGGTGCGGTTTTCCAAAGTAGTGGAGCTGGTATTCCACTTAAAATATAAAGAAATAAATACAGCGTGTATGTGGGGGGGGGGGGGGTTGTTTTAA
>MU693150.1:56718-70439 GCA_026770625.1 Nicotiana glauca
GGGGGGGGGGGGGGTTGTTATAACTTTATTACTACTAAATTAAACGGCAGCTGAGTTTATGGTTTTAATAATGTACTTTTATTGACTATATATATATATATATATATAAAACTCGTTTAGGCATTTAGCGACAAGTTACGCCCAGTCTTGTGTTTTAATTAAGAACAATAAAACTAAAACTTGATTAAACAAATATGTTTCCCAATTCAAATACTACAAAGAAAAATAGCGAAAGCTAGAGAACAGTCACGATTCACATTCATGTGGGGTTGTATGTGTTTACTGTTTAGGCTTGTATATATCCTTCATGTGTCTCAACGGAAAAGAGTCATTTGGCTTGTTTACTGGATTCATTTATGCCCACTTCTGACTTCATCAAACACTTACTTTAGGGTTTAATTTATATATAGTAATAGTGTAAAAGCAATTAGAAGCTAAATTGTTTTAAATTATTTCTTTTAAATTTTATGGATTATTATTATTATTATTATTATTATTATTATTATTATTATTATTATTATTATTATGCTAACAAATTATTTATCTTCAATGACGATAAATTAACCTACAAAAAAGAAATATACTAAAAAAGACACCAACATAATGTGCTTCAGCCAATTGACCTTCATCCACATGCAAAAATGAGTAATCTACTATAAAAGAGAGCAAAAAATATTAAAAAAATAATCTCACAAATAGACAAACACAAATGGTAGGCTAATACTTGTCTCACAAATTCTCCAACTAAACGAGACTTTTAATGTAATATTCCAACTGGTCATTTTGACTACTAGCATCGCGTTCTATGATTTATGACCTTGAGTAGGTTCATATAATTTATGACTTGTTTGTATGGTTGGTTCAGGTTCGGAGAAGTTTGAGGAGCGATTTGGAATACTTAGTTCCTACCTAGAGGTCTTAAATTAAAAGAGTTGACCAAAGTCAACAATTTGGGTGAACATGCTCGGATTGGTGATTTAAAGATTCTGATAGGTTCGTACGATAAGTTTGGACTTATACATATCTTAGGATCGATCTCGGCTTTTGATTGAAATCAACAATTTTAAGAATTTATGAGTTCATAAGTTTAACTTGGCATTGACTTCTATTTTGTTATTGCATTTTGTTTCATGTTTTGAGCCTTTGGATCCGTCCATATTGTGTAGGGTAATATCGGTTCATATTAAATACTCGAATAATAGAGCGACACGTGGAACTGGAGACGGAAGAAAAAGGAGGCAAGTGAAAATCAAGATCGGGGAGAACAACTTCGGTTGGCACCGGCCAGACCCCGAAGGGAGTATTGCTAACAAGGACAAACGAATCTTTTCCACTCGATGACATTCAACAAAGAATATTCCTCAGTATCAAATACACAATCTATTATAGAGAATTTTAACATTCATAGTCTGCCGTTACACATTCATTAATGGCCCCCATAATTATCATTTAAGAGGGCTTGATCGTAAGATCTTGTTCCTTAGGTGTAGCTATAAATAGTGACTTCAACATCGATTGTAAGGGAGAATTTCTGACTAACTTATGCTATATCTTATTCTAAGCTCGATAATACTTTACTTTCACTCTATTGATATTCTTATTGCTATCTTCGGAAGCCTTGCTCCCGGAACCAAGCTGTTTGCTGTCTTATCTCGATTTCGACGCTAAGTCTTATGTTTTTTTCCGTTAATTTATTATTTTGGGATGAAATCAATTCTCTTGTCTATAAACCACGTTATAAATTCAACTGTACCGTTTTGCGGTAAATACATATAGGGTATTTAGCCTATCGGTATAGTTTGTAGGGGACTTGAGGGGCTCAAATGAGTTTCCATGTGTTTGGAGCAAGTTTTGAAAGATTTGAAGTGTTGAAACATAATTTTCCGTACTTGATCGGATTTCATAAGAAAACTGACCCTAATCTATAAAGTATTTAATGAAGATTCCTTGATGAGAGTTGTAGTCTTTTGAATTTAGTTTCTAAAATTAGAAGTGTTCATCATCGGATATTTGTAAGACAAGTTATGACTGTTTTAGTGAAGGAGGAGAAATGCTTTCATTCTTGAAAATATGCACTAAATATTTATGCACTTGTGTATATACCTTCATTTATATACTTGACCTTTATTTTATCATTTTAGGAGATAGGGATCTTGGATTGAGGCATATTTTGAAGCAATTTTCTCCTAAGATGATGGGGTAAATGATTCTCACTTGAATTTATAATTATAACTTGAATTTATCATTAGTTTTGCTTTAGAATCAAGGATTCAAAAGAAGAAAATATGATTTTTGATTTGAAAGTTAAAAAAGTGTATTCTCGGATTTTGAATATCGATCTGGACTCGGATTTAAGATCAATCACATATTTAGAATCTTAATGTAATGGACAATAGAATTTTGATCTCAGGTTTTGACTATGTGACAATGGGGTTGACTTTTTGTTGACTTTTGAGATTTGATTAAAAATTAAAGTTTTATCATTTAGAGTTGGTTTGTATAATTGTATTTGACCTTTTTGAGTATTATTTGAGATAGATTGCGCTCCTTTGATGAATTTGGAGTTAAAGAGATAGATTTTGAAGAATATAGTTATTCCGGGATAAGGTAAATATCTTGCTTAACCTTGACTTAAGAAAATTTTCTAAAATGAACCAATATGTTAAATACTACGTGTTTGGAGGTGATGTATATATGAGGTGACAAGCGTATATAATTCAATGCGGTTTACTATATTGGGGGAGATTATAGACTTTGTTATGCCTTATTACTGTACATGCTCTATTTGTGATATGCTTTAATTATTTGTATGATTACTGAGCTTTCTTATTCATGTTAGAGATCATGTCTAGGATTTTGATGCTTTATTTGGACAAGATGACTATTTGTATGTTCGATTACATGTTGAAGTGGTAGTAATACATTATACATATGTGTACATCATGCATAAAGATTATCTCTTGTACACATGCATACGTCCATGCATGCTTATTTCTCTATTCATGTGCATCATATACACTTATCTCATGTTCATATGTACATATTCCTGCATATGGTACTCCTCCATGGACTGAGATTATGACATATGAGTTATTCGTACAGTTGAGATAATTATGGCACGTAAGTTGTCGATGGGATTGTTATAATTATGGTACGATGGTTCATTCCATGTGGATGATGACTGATTTATGAGATATTGATGATTTGATTATAGATCTATAATATTCTGGCACATAGATTTGGATCTATTCCTTTGTAGTCATGTGATTGCCTATTCTACCTTGAGTCGTGTGTGTATAGTTCGACATGTGGAATGTTGGGGGTATGAGAAGTGTCGATTATTGTAAAGTTTGAGTCTATCATGTATGTCGTGCCCCCCTTTTCCCTCTGCGAAAATATAATTTATGACATTCGGTTGTGACAACTCTTTCCTTTTAGGAAAGGAGTTTTGCAATTTTAAAGAGTCGCCACATAACGATTTTAAGATGCGTTAGGGCACCTATGGGATCAACTACAACTATGTTTGGTAACCAGAGATAAGGTAAGAGCTTAAAATTATCCCAAGGGGAAGGTATTAGGCACCTCTTAGGATCCACTAGTGTGATTCCCGGCTAGATAGTTTTGTGAATTTGTGCAATTAGCAAGTAAACAAGTACGGCTCAAGTAAAAGGGGATTTTAAATTAAATAAGCAAGTGTAAAAAAATAAATAATAAAAGCAAGGTTTTGAAAAGAGTTACAATCTAAGCATGCTTGTGAGTGTATAAGGGGGTCCTATGTTTTTTTGTAATATGGATCAAATCAATGCAATACCCGGTATATAACTCCTCAGAAGAGGGATACACGTAGTATTAGCTCATCGGTTATCATGTACATACCTACCCTTTCCACCCCGTGAAGGTATTAAAGTGAGGATTGGTCTCGACCTCTATTGCATGCTGTTACCTGTCCCATTCCTATCAGTTCCAAAGGAATTAAGGACTACTATTCCTGTAAGAGGGAGGTTTTAGGCTGACTCTTTAGGTTTAAATGTAAAATACTAAGGCGATATACAAAAACAAGTAGGACTACATTTAGAAGGGAAATATGTAAGCAGTTTTAAAGGCTCATGTATACCTCCGCAAATAATGCATATAAACAACATGATTTAAAACACAGTTAAGATCTTAAAACAAGGTGCTTCAGTCAGGACTAGATTTATTATATAACTCAAAAAAGAAGTCCAAATCAGACCTGCCTACTGGTTGTAGCTGTTGATAATTAAATAAAGCCAGTTCCAGTTTTATTTAAATAATTACCTAAGGATTGCCTAGGCGTGAGCAGGATTCAATAGTTATTCAGGATTATTAAGACGGTTGCAGATTATTATTATTACCTAAACATGCTGTTCTAGGTGTTCAAGACACAGAATTATTGCTAGTTAATTGCAAAGACTAAGTAAAAGTGTTTTATTCCTTTTTTATACACTCGTAATTAACCTAAGTGTGCTTAAGTGAATATAAATGAAACTTTAAAGACATGATATCTAGTGTACAGATATGCAGAAGAATGGATATGCAGAATACTAAACAGGATTTCTATATGCACATTTATTACAGCATTTAAAACATGGTTTCCACAATATGTAGAGATGATATGTTTATTAGTGTTGTTTAGCCTAAAACATGATCTCTAAATGTGCATGGAAGTAGGAACATAATAGCAGAAACATTGGTTATTAACACATTTAATGCAGAAATTTCTAAGTGATGTGATAGTAAAAAAATGGGCATGCTGAAAATAATAATTGTAAATTCTAAGGAACATGATTTCTAATGCATGAAATGAGTCCTAAGCATGGATTCTATTGCGCAAGTAGGAATGTAAACCTAGTAACATGCTTTCTACCCTTTTAATAGCTAATACATTCATATTTCCCAGCCCTTTTCACTAGCCAACCCCATAATATTTATAAATTATTACAAACCAAATGATTGAATTACATAAAAAAAATAAGAAGTTACAACCATAGGAAGCCTGATCTTGACTTCCTCTCTGAGATATGCAATGAACCATATCAATGCCAATGTTATTACAAAGCCTTTCTCATATCTGGGTATGTCAGAGTTCCCTAAGGACCTCAAGGGGTCCTGGGCAGTGCTTACACCCAGATTTGTATAACCAAATAGAATGAGTGCAGTGTGGAAGGGATGAATCTTATGTGTCCAAGTTCAGAGGGAGCTCAAGGGTCCCAAGGCAAGGCTCACACAGGAGGGGCAGAACCTAGATTATAAGAATATAGTGAAAGTGCAGAACACATGTTGAAAGAGATTTATTTAAAAAGCTGGGCTGATATTCCATTTTGAAAGAAATTAGTGACAGAGGTGATTGAAATCAGTTGTAGTAGTAAAACTCAAAACTACACAGCATCATAGTCATATAAAGGGGTCAAGGGATTTTGGGATACACTTATCTGTAAGCACATGATGCCAGTAGGGGTCTAGTTTGGACATGTACAACAATAGCTGATACTGGCATGATCACAATCTAGCCAGAAGAGTACAACACATTAGAGGGGATAGGGGTTTGGGATTCATAGGATAGCAAGTACACAATAAGTGATTGACAGAGTATGACTTGAAACACACATAGGGGAGTGTATTAATATAAAGGGGAAGGGGAGACGTTATAGCATGCTAGTAAAGTAACTTGACTATAGAACCATAAGCATAAGTAAACAAGAATGGGGGAAATTGAAACAATTAAAGAAGCATATTGTTGTTGAGGTTTGAAAAATTAAACTAGGACATACCAGTCAAAGAAGCAAGGTGCATAAAGGTAAAGTAAGCAGGATTCCACAGTCTAGCCTTGGTTTTTAGCCGGCTAGACAAAGTAGTAGCACAAGTAATAATAGAGAAAGAAAGAGTTTTGAGTATGTAAGTGTGTGTTTTGAACTCTATTGTTAGTGTCTTTAAAGAAAAGAGAGTAGGGTATTTATAGTTTTGAAAACGAGTGAGGAATAAGGTAATGAGTAAAGCCCTAACGCAAACATGAAAATAATCACAATCAGCATCAATTAACACAAGTACTTCCCTGTAATCAAGGGATTACTACTCAAACGGATACTAACATGGTTAATTAAGAAAAGAAATCAGTTTAAAACAGATTGATTCTTTCCATATAAGGAGACAGTAAAAGTACGAAGTAAATAATCGAGTCTAAATCCAAAATATGCTTAATTTTGGGAAATGATTCAAGGTAAAACATCATAGTAATTAAAGGAAGGGAATCAATCAATTTAAACAAATGAGTAAAATTAGGGTTCATAAGAAAACTTTTGCAATCAGTCGCAACTTTTAGGAAATCAGGATCAATCAAGAAAGAAACATGACTCTGAACTTTAAATAGCAAGGGAGAGACATGCATACCAAGCAGGCAGGCTCAATGATATTGACAAAAAAGAGCAAATTAAACATACAACGGAAGTAGGAGTAAGCTAGGATTCAGTAGTAAAGAAACATACCCGAAGAACAGTAGGCACAAGGTCAAGTGGTCACATAGAATCAAAAATGAAGAAAACATAGTAACAGGTAAAGGAGATAAACACACAGAAACAAGTAAAGTCCTCAAAATCATAGCAACAAGTAAGGAAAACCTTTTAAGAAATTAGGGTTTTTAACAACAGAGATGAGTTGAAAAAAGTAAGAACTCAGAATCAGATAAGTCAAAACAAGATGAAAAGGGTCAAACACAAAGAACTTAATTAAACCAAACATTCGTATAAAATAAACTAAGAGAGTTTCAGAAACCCAGGTAGAGCCAAAACACTTAAGGCTTTTAGCATGATGAAACAGGTAGCAGCAAACATGGACATACATAGTAAAATCATAAAAACACAATGAAAATCGGAGAAAAGTTTAGAAACCCTAATTTGTAAATAAAGAGTTACTTTGAAAAAAAATCGGAGAACTTTTGAGAAAACACTAAGAAGTTCATAACAAGCATAGATCTAAGATAGATCTAGAAGAAAAGTTGAAAAGCTCTTAAAGATAGGGTTTTCAAGAACCCAGAGAAAGCAAGAAAGACTTTGAAAAGTTATCGATCTAGCTGAAAAAGTCAAGGATCTGACTTGAACAGCCATGGATGGCAGGAAAAAGACTAGAGATAGAAGTTGAACCAAGTATGGACTAGATCTCTTCGAGATCTGTCCATGGAATCACGAAAATAGGTAACCAGTAGACATAGGAGACGAGTACATATCTCAAAACGCCATGGGAGTCCGTGGATTAGGTAGGGATTGAATGGAATCAGGGTGGAATCGGGTGGCGGCGGCTAGGGTTTATGTGAGACTGCAGAGAGAATTAGAGGTGTCACGACCCTAACCCCGAACTCGGTAGTGATAGCGCCTCTCGTGAAGACAAGGCCAGCCAATTGAACCAAATCTCATTTTAAAAGTTAAATAGCATAATTATAGTCTAGAAATGGTTTAATAACACGAAATAGCAGAAATACAGTTAAACAAATGCAGAAACTTGTCCGACACAGCCCTAACCGAGGTGTCACAAATCATGAGCAACTACACATCCTGATGAAAGTCTACTAAGTGCAGTATCTGATACAACTGTTTGAAGGACATAAAAAATAATAAGATAATGGAGGCACGGGGGTTGCGGATGCCAACAACTACCTCGTAGACTCCAAAATACTGATTGGACTGTAGGAATCAACACTCCGGAGCGGGAGCAATAACACCTGAATCTGCACATATGATGCATGGAGTAATGTGAGTACTCCGACCCAGTGAGTAACAAATATAAATAATGACTGAAGATAAGAAATCACATGAAGCAGTAAAAATCACTTAAAAATCATAAATTAGTGAAGAATCAAGTAGAATCCCTTTTTCAACAAGTAAAACAAGTAATTAACAGGTAAATACAAATAGAAGTTCTCCCCTTGGGCACAATATCATTAAATCTGCCCCTCGGGCAACAACTCAGAATAGTACCAGCTCCTCGGGCTCAATCTCAGAACAATACCAGCCCCTCGGTCTCAATCTTACATCACAATGGGTACCAGCGCTCACTGGGGGTGTACAGACTCCTGGAGGGACCCCTTACGACCTAGGCGCAATATCAAGCCACCTCGTGGCATCAAGTCTAGGCCCTCGGCCTCATATCAGTTGTGACGATTCGGCCGGTCGTCTTAAGAATTAATGCCCCGATCCCCTATTAACTACTTCCCCTAAGTTCATTTCTACTATTTTTGGTTTGTTGGGACATTCGGTGTTGGGTTTCGGAGAGTTTTGGGACACTTAGTTCCTAAATGAGAGCTTAAGTATTGAAAAATGGTCCGTAATTAGAGCAGTGTGAAGACGGCCTCGGAATGGAAATCCGACAATTTTGTTAGCTCCGTTAGGTGATTTCGGGGTTGGGAGCATGTTCGGAATGTATTTTGGAAGTTCGTAGCTTATTTAGGCTTGAAATGCCGAAGTTTGAATTTTTGAAGTTTCCGATCCGGTAGTGAGTTTGTGATCCGAGGGTCTGATTGGAATTCCGAAAGTTGTAGTAGCTCCATCATGTCATTTGGGATGCGTGTGAAAAATTTTAGGTCACTCGAATGTGTGTTGGTTAGGTTTTTTATCGAAATCGTATTTGGAAGAAAATTGAAGTTCTTAGGCTTGAATCATTGATTAAATCGGGTTTCCGGTGTCGTTTTAGGTGTTTTAAGGATTGGTACAAGTTTGAATAAGGTATTAGGTGGTATTAGTACTTTTGGTTGAGGTCCCGGGAGCCCCGGGATGATTCCGGGTGGTTAACGGAGAAAAATTCTAAGTGTGCAGCAGCTGAAGACTTCTGTCTTCTGGTATTTTTGCTTCTGCGGTTTGGGAACCGCAGAAGCGGAGCAGCAGAAGTGACTTTGAGCATCGCAGAAGTGAGTTGGGCATTTTCTCAGGAAACCGCAGTAGCGGTCCTCTTTCCGCAAAAACGGTATCGTAGAGGTGGTTGGTTGTCCGCAGAAGCGGAATCTGGTCTCCTAAGTGAAAGACGCAGAAGCGGAAATGACTGTGCAAAAATAGAAATATCGAGGGTTAAGTTTCAAAAGTTGGAAAAATCAATTGAGAGCTCGGGAAAGGGTGATTTTGAGAGGGTTTTGAAGAGGAGATTATTGGGTAATATTTCTTTGATCCCTTCTAATTATATTTCATCATTTAGTAGTTAAATCCATCATTAAAAATTGAATTTAAGGATAAAAAATTGGATAATTTGGGTAAAACTTCTTAGACCAAACTATTGGGTTTTGAGTGAGCATTTGACCTCCGATTTGGGTGATTTTTATATGGTTAGACTCATGAGAGTACGAGGGTTTTGAAAATGTAAAAATTATTCGATTCCGAGGAGTTAACCTAAGGGGCGTTTTGGTTATTTTACCTATTTTCGCGCCCTAGCTTTAAATTTAATAGTGAAATCACTTGTTTGCAATATTATTTATGATATGTAATTGAATTGAATAGATTTGGGCCATTTGGAGCCCGATACTCGTGGCAAAGTCGTGGTTTCTGGTTGATTTCTGTATTGGTTCGGGGTAAGTGGCTTGCCTAACCTTGTGTGGGGGACCTTTCCCCTTAGGACACGATCCTTGAATATTTGAATGCCTCGTACGTAAGGTGACGAGCGCGTACTTGAGCTAATTGTTGTAAACCTGTTTCTACTTGAAGTATTTAAATTGAGATTTCCTATTTACTTGTTCACTTTAGACTGTAAGTTTAAACCTGTGCTAGCCTAGAGAAGTATGTTTAGCTGACTTACTTGCTTAATTGTTTTAACTGTACTATTTGTACTCTGTGAAGAATGTTAGGCTAGAATTTACTATTTCTTGTACGGATTTTGTATTTACTCTGAGATTATGAATTGTTGTTGTTATGTGTTTAATTTGGGACTACGGGACGGCTTCCCGGGAGATCCCATTGTACTTGATATATTATGGATTGAGGGTACGGGATACCAAGAGATCCCCAGCACATGTATTTCTATATATCAGGATACCAAGAGATCCCCAGTATATACGATGAAGATACCAAGAGATCCTCAAGATACCAAGAGATCCCCAGTGTATATGATGAGGATACCAAGAGATCCTCAGGATACCAAGAGATCCCCAGTGTATATGATGAGGATACCAAGAGATTCTCGGGATACCAAGAGATCCCTGGTGCATATGATGAGGGTACCAAGAGATCCTCGGGATGCCAAGAGATCACCGGCTATTATTCCTTGTTGAGGGAAGCATTCCTTGTATTGTTACCTTTGCTTTCTATTACTGTTCTTCCTTATTTATCTGGTTTAGATTCTCGCTGTAGACTTTATTTGAATTGTTTCAGTTATCTTATTATTTATTATGTTTTATCTCAGTAGGGCCCTGACCTTCCTCGTCACTACCCAACCGAGGTTAGGCTTGGCACTTACTGAGTACCGCTGTGGTGTACTCATGCCCTTCTGCGCATGTTTTTCATGTGCAGATCCAGGTACTTCCCCCCAGGCGTATCATACTCGCGGAGGAGAGTTCTAGTGGAGACTTGAAGTATATCTGCTATGTCCGCAGACCAGGAGTCTCTAATCTATTCTGGCTTTAGCAGATAGTTCCTTTCTTTCCTTTCATGTTGTTTAGACATTCTGGTGTAGAGCATACTACTACATTCTATTAGCCCGTGTTGCCCGTGAGTTTCCGGGTTTTGGGATTGAGTTGTAGACTTCCGCATTTCTTTTGGGTTGTATAGGCCGATCGGCCTTATATGCAGTCATTATTTTACATATGTTCAGTTTGTAATTAATCATTCCACAAGTTATATTAAATTTCCGCATTGTTAGGCTTACCTAGTTATAGGAACGAGGTGCTATCACGGCATATTCATGGAGGGTGAACTGGGGTCGTGACATCAGTTAAGCCACCTCGTGGCATACATATCTCAGGCCCTCGGCCTCATAAACAATATTAACAAGCCACCTCATGGCATACATATCTCAGGCCCTCGGCCTCAAATCAGTATCAGTGTTTCCTCACAACTAGGCCCTCGACCTTACTCAATTAAAAATAGTCACAAGCCCCTCAGGCGTTAGTAAAACAGTATTTCTCAGCCCAAAACATCATTTGAAAAATCATTTAAGTCTCAAAACTGAGTGAAAATGGCTGAGTAGTAAAATAACATGACTGAGTTCAATTAATAGGTCAAAATAGTGAGGAAATAGTAATAAAAATCCCCGAAGGGTTCAAATAGTTGGCACGAAGCCCAAATATGGCAATCAGCCCAAATCATGATGATAACAAATAAGTTTAAGTTAAATACGTGGTAAAATCAACAATCAGGATGGACTAAATCACAATCCCTAATAGTAAATAACCCCACGCTTGTCATTGAGCATGTGCCTCACCTTAATATAGCACTACGATGTGCAAATCCGGGGTTTCAAACCCTCAGGACATCATTTACATTCATTACTCACCTCGAACCGGTTAAATCTCTAGCTCGTGACGCCTTTGCCCCTTGAATCGGCCTCCACGCGTGTCGAATCTATCCAAAATTAGAACGAATACATCACAATATGCTAAGTGAACAAAGCCCAAGCAAAAACATTCGAAAAATACCAAAAATCCCAAAATTAGCAAAACCCGAGCCTTGGGCCCACTTCTCGAAACTCAATTTTTTTTACATCAATGGGTTCCTTATCTACCCATGAGTTCATACATACCAAATGTTCTCAAATCCGACCCCAATTGGTCCTCCAAATTCCCAAATGAGAATTCTAAAATCCCAAGCCCCAGTTCTTCCATTTTTAGCTTAAGTTCCATGATTTTCTAGGTAGATTTCACAATAAAAACGAGTTTTAAGTTCAGAAATCTTACCTCCAATCGATTCCCCTTAAATCACTCTTTAATCTCCACCAAGAAGCTCTCAAAATGATTAACTATGGGTGAAAATAGACCCAAAATCGCGGATGCAATAAAATTATAACATTCTGCCCAGCTCTGGTTTTCCTTCATCGCGATCGCGACACTAGCCTCGCGATCGCGAAGAACAAATTTTAACTTCCCAAAAACAACTCTACGCGAATGCGACCAGGACCACGCAAACGCGGCGCACTACCTCTTACACCTTCGTGAACGCGATCCCGTCTATGCAAACGCGTTGCAAAACTGACCTTCAGCCCATCTTCCTCTACGCGATTGCGAGTTCCCTCTCGCGAACACGATGCACAGCTCCCCAGCCTTACTCGAACGCGAAGCCTTACACGCGAATGCGAAGAACACTTAGGCAATCTCCTCAAATCCTTCTACGCGATCGCGATACACCCCACGTGATCGCAAAGGGTTAATTTTCTGCAACACTGAACCTGAAATTTCTT
Source organism: Nicotiana glauca (assembly GCA_026770625.1). Lineage (NCBI taxonomy): Eukaryota > Viridiplantae > Streptophyta > Magnoliopsida > Solanales > Solanaceae > Nicotiana > Nicotiana glauca. The sequence continues at coordinate 69,097 of MU693150.1, forward strand.
CAACTTTCAAACTCCAAAAATTGTCCGATTGACAACCCGAACTCACCCGAGGCCCCGAGGACCTCAACCAAAAGCACCAACACATCCTAACCCTTATTCAAACTTGTTCCGATCATCAAAATACCTCAAACAACATCAAATCATTCAAAACACATCGGATTCAAGCCTAAGTTTATGAAAAATACTCCGAAACACGCTTTTGATCAAAAACCCAACCAAACCACGTCCGAATGACCTGAAATTTTACACACATCTCCCAAATAACATAAATAAGCTACTGCAACTCTCGAAATTCCATTTCGACCCTCAAATCAAAATCTCACCTACCAAACGGAAATCGCAAAATATCAATTTTGCCAATTCAAGTCTAATTCTACTTCGGACCTCCAAAACCCATTTTGATCACGCTCCTAAGTCAAAAATACCTCCCAAAGCTAACCGAACCAACGGAACTCACATCCATGCCCTCTAACACATAAATCAACATCCGGTTGACTTTTCCAACGTAAACCTTCTTAAAAAAGATTAAGTGTCTCAAACCTTACTAAAATCATTTCGGACTCGATCCGACCAGCTCGATACCACAAAACACAGATAACGAAGCATAAAGAAGCAAAAATGGGGGAAACAGACCGGTAACTCATGAGACAATCTCATGAGATGACTGACCAGGTCATCACAAGTGGAGAGGGATTCAAGGGCGGCGGGTGGTGAGAAATGAAGTAGGTTAAGGGGTCATTTGGGTTTAATTATGGAAGGGTGAATGGTGGTTGTTGATCTGAGTGATCAATGACCTAGATTAAAAGAGTAGGTGGGGGATTCAGGTTTGGGTTGGTTTAAAATTGGGCTAGGGTCGGGTTTAATTCGGAATTGGGTTGGGGAATGGGATTCAATTCAGGCTAAACTTTAAATACAAAATGGGTTGTTACTTAAATAGCTAATTTCCCCTTTCTAAATTATAAAAAATAGTAAATGATTTTTGAAAAATAAATTGAAAATACTAAACTAATTTATAACAAGTAATTAACAATTTAAAAATACCAGATTCAATTTTATGAATATAAGACACAATTAAACCTTAAAAATGGCTAATATTGCAATTATGTGCAATTTTGGCTTTAAAAATACTAAATGATTTTGTAAAAATTATTTTAGCCATATTTTGGCATAAATATGAAAATCCAATAGTTGAATTACCCAAATAATAATTTTGGACATAATTATTAGTATTTTATGGATGAAAAAGGTAAATAAATCAGTTTAAAAACCTTAAAAATTATGGGAAAGAAAATAAAATGTATATATATATATATATATATATATATATATATATATATATATAT
>MU693150.1:72321-129395 GCA_026770625.1 Nicotiana glauca
TGAAAATATATAGGAAACAATTGGGTGTCAACAACTGCCCCTCTTTACCCGGAAAGAATGAAAGAGTTGTCAGGTAAAGATATGATGACCAATTTTGATCGAGCAAAATGGTTTGGGAAGATTTAGGCCGCACCCTGGCTTCTGAGTTGCTTACATAACCCTGATTTTATAGGAATCAGGCCGTATGTAGTTTAGGATCCGTCGGTGAAGTATGCCGATAGAGGCTTTCCAAGAACATACGCAATATCTAGGGCGGGGTAAGTGGACGACTTACGGGAATGGTTAGGTTTGATATGTTTGCGGGCACTGGAGCGGAACAACTCCCGCCGAGATAGCTGTTGCTTGCCGGTTTACCTGCAAATAAGCAATACAAGCATATTTTGTGCATAAATTTAGACATAATGCAAATTCCCAATGGACTATGAATGTTGTCTTTGGACGGTTAGGATGACGTCTTTAGACCATGGTGTCCTGGGCCATGAAGAGTATAATAAAGGATTCACAGGCCATGAAATGATATTTTCGGGCTATGAGGATGGTTCCTCCTAACCATGATGCCTTTGAATGATGATATGCAAAAGATTGAAAGACAATCATCAGGCCATGACATGGTGTTCTCAGGCTATGAAGATGGTGCCTCCGAATGATAACACCTTTGGATGATTTGACAACATTTCAGCCCATGAGGGATACAGTAGTATGTGGCGATCTTTCAGCCATGCAATGTGGCGATCTTTCAGCGGTGCAATATGGCAATCTTTCAGCCGTGCAATGTGGCGATATTTCAACCAAACATTGTAGTATGTGGTGATCTTTCAGCCATCCAGGTGTAGATGGAGATAACTTTTAGTCACGGAAGGTAGAATGGAAGCCTTATGCAGATTGGAAGGCAGAATGGTAGTCTTATGCAATGCAGATGTAGATAGAGGTAGAGCTTAACCTCAGAAGGCAGAATAGTAGCCTTATGCAAATTGGAAGGCAGAATGGTAGCCTTATGCAATGCAGATACAGATAAAGGTAGAGATTAACATCGAAAGGAAGAATAGTAGCCTCATGCAAATTGGAAGGCAGAATGGTAGCCTTATGCAATGCAGATCAGATAGAGGTAATGCTTAACCTCGGTAGGCAGAATAATAGCCTTATGTGAGAAATAAAATAACAAATGACAGTAGAGTTTTCTTAGCTGATAGTAGATTGGTGCGTGGTGATTACTGGGAGCATTGTGACATACCGAGCATTATGGGTGCGTGCTGATAGCAAATGTTGGAAAGTGTAACGGTTTGGAGAGTCGTATTCTTGAACAATGTTTGTTCCATGAGTGCGCAGTATGTTTTAATGATTTTGCAATCCTCATGCCTATATCCAAAGAAAAATCATGAGTTTTGTAAAGGGGGAAATGTTAGTTCGTATCCCCGCTGCCTTTGCTTGGCTCGTTCTACTTTGATTTGGTGATACCGTTTGCACCATTGGGGTAGTGTTGCTAAACGAAGCAGTTTCAATAATAAACATGTATTATTTTGCAAAAGTATGACATAAATGTACAATTAAAATAGTTTTCAAATGAACTGGCGACTGTGACGTGGTTCGAGACATTGCAACCCCTCTTGCTATAGAATTTTGAGGGCCCTCCTCAAAATTTTGCCCCAGTTTGATGGGTTGATGCTTCTGACTCTTGCTCGTGCGGTGATCAGTTGAAATTACTTTAAAATTTTGAGGGTCCTCCTCAAAATTCTGCCCCAGTTTCCAATTGTGGCCGAACCCATAGGGCTACCTACATATACCCTCTTAAACGGGAGTCAGGATAGGCTTAGTTCAATTTACATCATATAAGGAAAGCATCAACTCTTGACTGCATTTGAATTAATCGGCTTTGGCCAAACTTTTCCATCCATTTCTGCAAGTATGAGGGCTCCTCCTATCAAAACCCGAGGAACCATGTATGGACCTTGCCAGTTGGGAGAGATCTCCCCTTTGGCTTCATCTTGATGCAAAAAAATTTTCTTTAACACCAGTTGCCCCGGTGTGAACTGTCTTGGCTTGACTCTTTTGTTGAAGTCTCTAGACATTCTATTTTGATAGAGTTGGCTATGGCAAACTGCATTCATTCTCTTTCCGTCTATAATATCTAGTTGCTCGTAACGACTCTTCACCCACTCTGCATTGTCGAGCTCAGCTTCCTGTATGATCTTTAAGAAAGGAATTTCTATTTTGACGAAGATGACGGTCTCTGTACCATAAACCAGCATATAAGGAGTTACCCTGGTTGATGTGCGAACTGTGGTGCGGTACCTCAATAAAGCAAATGATAACTTCTCGAACCACTATTTTTGCTTCTCTATCATTTTCCTCAATATCTTTTTGATATTCTTGTTGGCGGCTTCTACGGCTCCATTCATTTGAGGCTTGTAGGTTGTAGAATTCTTGTGTCTGATCTTGAAGGTTTCACACATGGCTTTCATCAAGTCGCTATTGAGATTGGAACCATTATCAGTAATGATTGACTCTCGAATACCAAATCGACAAATGATGCGGTCACGGACAAAGTCTGCCACGAATTTCTTAGTTACTGCCTTGTAAGATGCTGATTCGACCTATTTGGTGAAATAGTTGATAGCTACTAGGATAAACCTGTGTCCCTTAGAAGTGGAAGGCTCTATTGGTCTAATGTCATCCATCCCCAAGAGGCGAACGGACACGGTGCACTTGTTGTGTTAAGGTCTCTTGGAGGTGCCTTTATCATGTCAACATGTATCTGATAGCGATGGCATCTCCGGACATACTGGATGCAATATATTTCCATAGTTATCCAAAAGTAACTAGCCCGGAGTATCTCCTTTGCTAAGACAAAAACATTTATATGTGGACCACAGGTCCCAGCATGAATTTCTTCTAGTAGCCCGGATGCTTCTTTTGCGTCGACACATCTCAATAATCCTAAATCGGGAGTCCTCCTATATAAGATTCCTCCTCTATGAAAGAAGTTGGACAATCTCTGAAGTGTGCGTTTCTAATAATGATTGGCAAGCTCCGAGTATTCTTCTTTTGCCAAATATTCCTTGATATCATGAAACCAAGGCTTTCTGTCTGCTTCCTCTTCATATGTGCACAGTAAGCTGGCTGATTATGGATTTTCACTAGAATAGGATCAATGAAATTCTTGTTTGGATGCTGTATCATAGATGATAGGGTAGCCAATGCATCGACGAACTCATTCTGGACTCTGGGAACATGTTGGAATTCCGTCTTCGTGAACCTCTTTCACAATTCCTATACATGATGCAGATACAGGAGTATCTTGGAGTTCTTGGTTGCCCATTCTTCTCGTACTTGATGTATAAGTAAGTATGAATCTCCAATCACTAGCAGCTCTTGAATGTTCATGTTAATGGCCATTTTGAGCCCTAAGATGCAGGCTTCATACTCGTCCATATTGTTGGTGTAGGGGAACCTGAGTTTGGCAGACACTAGATAATGCTGACCGGTTTCTAATATTAGGACTGCTCATGTGCGAACTCCTTTGAAGTTTGCGGCTCCATCGAAGAACATTCTCCAACCGTCATAGGATAGTGCAATGTCTTCTCCTATGATTGATACTTCTTCATCAGAAAATTACATTTTTAGGGGTTAGCATTCTCCATCCACGGGGTTTTCAGTAAGGTGGTCTACCAGTGCCAGTCCCTTGACCGCCTTTTGAGTCATGTAAATAATGTTGAATTCACTCAACAAGATTTGCCATTTGGCAAGTTTGCTAGTGGGCATGGGCTTCTGAAATATGTATTTCAAAGGATCCATCCTTGGTATAAGGTACGTGGTATAGGCACAGAAGTAATGTCTCATCTTCTGGGCTACCCAAGTCATAGCACAAAAGGTGCGCTCTAATAGAGAATACTGGGCCTCGTACGGGGTGAACTTCTTGCTGAGATAATAAACGGCTTCTTCCTTTCTCCATATTTCATCATGTTTCCCCAAAATGCAGCCAAAAACTCCATCTAACACTGCAAGGTAGAGTAATAAGGGTCTATCTGGCTCGGGCAGAACTAAGACTGGTAGTGTTGACAGGTACTCCTTGATTCTATCGAAGGCCTTTTGGCAGTCATCGGTCCATTTGGCAGAGGCGTTATTCTTTAAAATCTTAAAGATTGGTCATAGATAACTGTAGACCGTGCTCTGAATTGGCTGATGTAATTCAACCTTCACAGGAAACTCATCACATCTTTCTTGTTCTTTGGCGGTGGTAGTTCTTGAATGGCTTTGATCTTTCATGGATCCAGTTTTATTCCTCGGCGGTTAACAATAAACCCAACCAATTTCCCAGCATGAACCCCAAATTCACGCTTTGCGGGGTTTAGTTTCAGGTTGTACCCCCACATGATATTGAAAAACTTCCTCAGAACTTTTATGTGGTCAGTTGCCTTTTTTGATTTGATGATAACATCATCCACATATACTTCTATCTCCTTGTGTATCATATCGTGGAAGATGGTAGTCATGGCCCTCCTGTAGGTGGCCCCTACATTTTTCAGGCTGAATGGCATCGTCCTGTAATAATAAACTCCCCACGGCGTAATGAAAGCCATTTTCTCAGCATCTTCCTCATCCATCCAAATCTAATGGAAACCAGCAAAGCAATCTATAAAGGACTATAGCTCGTGCTTGGCACAATTATCAATCAGGATGTGTATATTCGATAAAGGGAAGTCATCTTTTAGACTGGGCCGGTTGAGATACCGGTAGTCAACACAGGCTCTAACCTTTCCATCCTTCTTTGGCACTGGCACAATATTGGCTAACCATATCGGGTACTCAACCACCCTGAGAACCTTATCTTTGATCTGCTTGGTGACTTCTACCTTGATTTTCAGACTCATATCAAATTTGAACTTTCTGAGTTTTTGCTTTACCGGTGGACATATTGGATCAGTTTGAAGTTTGTGAGCCACAATGGACGTACTTAGACCAGTCATGTCGTCATACGACCAGGTGAATATATCCTCATACTCCTTTAGAAACTCTGTGTATTGTTTCTTCTCTGATGGCAATAAGTGAATGCTGATTCGTGTTTCCTTGACATTTTCTGCATCTCCCAGGTTAACAATTTTGGTTTCGTCCAGGTTGGACTTAGGTCTGTTCTCAAAGTTCTCAACTTTTTTGACAATCTCGTCAGGTGTGTCATCTTCTTCTGAATCAATGTCCGTTTGTTGCATTGTCTCATTACACGTCACAGCCATGAGTTCATCAAGATAAGTAATAGTAATGTTGTATTGGTAAAGTAATGAGGAAAATGATAGCAATAAATATTAATTCATAAGAAAAATTCAAGCGGGCTTTTGATAAGTTGAATTATTGTTTTGAACATTGAAGATCTTATTGCGGAAATTGACAAATGCGGAAAGAAAATCATTTAATAAATAAAATAGTGAATAATAGTTGTTTTAGCCTTGCTACCCCGAGGCTCATCGTGCTCTAGTTGTCCTGATGGTCCAATTGTTGAGATGTGCGCCTCTACTTACAGCTTGTATGGAAGGACATTCCTCCCCCTCCTCCTCGAGAATGACACAACAATCCATGTCATTATCCTCTAGAAATAGGTTCTTCACTACTGTGGGTACTTCTTCTTCATCTGTCCCATAGATGTCGTCGGCCTGTTGGAAAGTCTGCTCCAGATGCGATATTGGTTGCTCAAATCGGTAGTAAGGACCGCGCCATGGTGGTGACCAACTATTGAACTCTTCCCAGGTGTATTCATGTCCCAAACCGAAGGTAGTGCCATGTTTCTTGTGTTTTATATGTTTAGACATCCCTTGGAGGTTCTTGCCGAGTCCTTTGCCAGGTTCGTACCCACTTTAATTCAATATACTCTCGATCTTGTTATACCACCATTTGTCTTTGTCAATATCATTGACACGCTTGATGTGGTGGTAAATCTCTCCACCCAGTTTTCTTCTTCCCTCGACTGCCGGAATGGTCTGGCGACTATATATAGGATTGCTGCCGTCACCATGAATGAACACTTCCCGGTGATTCCATTAGGACTTTACTTCTTGGCGTAGAGTTGATACTACGGCCCCAACAACATAAATCCATGGTCCTCCTAGCAGAAAGTTGTAGGACGCTGGTACATCTATTACTTGAAAATTGACCTCAAACTAGGTCAGTCCCAACTGTAGACATAGTCTAATCTCATCGATGGTGGACCTATGAGAACCATCAAAAGCTTTCACATTGATTGCTCCATCCTTTATCTCGTGTATCCCTTTAACCAACTTCTTGAGTGTTACCAACGGACATATGTTAAGGCTGGAACCTCCATCGATAAGGATTCTGGTGATGAAATAGTCTTTGCATTGCACGATGATATGCGGTGCTTTGTTGTAACCTAGCCCTCCAGGCGGCAATTCTTCCTCATAAAAAGTGATCATATGGCTTTCCAGCGCTTGCCCTACCATATTAGCCATTTCCCCACCATTGATGTTACTTGGTACATATGCTTCACTCAGCACCTTCAACAGAGCATTCTTTGTGTGCTTTGGAATTCTACAGCAATGAGAGGATGGATATTTGTGCTGGAGTCTTGTTTAGCTGGTCGATGACTGAATGCTCCTTGTCCTGTATTTTCCTCCAAAGGTCATCTGGACCTGTCTCAATGAGAGGTGGCCGATTGGAGGCCTGCTTGCTTGATTCAGCTAGGTGTTCAGGGGTATAGACTCTCCAGTTCTTGTCATACCCTAGGCTGTGATTGTCTCTTCAATTATATTGTTACCTTTCCTTCTTGCCTCGACTGTATAATCCCATGGTACGATATTTGTGTAGAATGGCAGACATCGCCACTGGGATCGGTGCGACTATCTTTACTTCGAATGTAATATGTTCTTTGGGTGGTAAGACTACAACTTCAAATGGTGCTGGTGCCTTTGCTGATAGAGCTATTTTGAACTCAAGAGGTATAAACACATCTACCTCAATGTCCTCAGATGGTTGGATCTGGAATATAATCGGATTGAGAGTAACTGCTGGTTTCTTTGGGTCATCGCCTTCTGCGATCAACCCGATAGATCCTTTCGGGTCCCAATCATCCTCTACTTCAATCATATAAATACCCACACCCTTGTGGTCCGGAAGAGAGTTGTTGCTGGCGTTCAGAGTGGCTTCTTTTGCCACAATGACTTTGTTAACAAGAAAAGACTGTATCTTGTCTTTTAAGGAGCGACATTCATCAGTGGTGTGTCCTTTCATACCGAAGTGGTATGACAGGACTTGTTTGGGTTAACCCACTGAGAAGGATTCTCAGGGGTTGTAGCAGGGACGAGGGTGACATAACCGGTGGCTTTGAGTCTCTCATACAACTGGTCGATGGGCTCGGCGATGGTTGTATTGTTTTGGAGGCCTTTGTTCAAAATTAGGTTGGGGCCTAGGGAAATTTTAGCATGAAGGGGGTGATTGATAATGAGATGGCTGGGCATTGTAACTTTGGTAGACATGAGCGGGTTGGGAGTATTTGGGTGAGGTAGGTTGATATTTAGGAGGTGGAGATGACTGATAAGTTAGTGGTAGAGTTTGGTAAGAGGGTGGTTGGTAATTTGGGGTTGTCTGGTATATGAGTGGAGGTATTGGGTATGTTTGGTATTTGAGGGGAGACTTGGTCCTTTGTGCAACCATCACAGCCACTACGTCCCTCTTCTTAGACACACCACCAGACTACAAGGCCTCTAAGTTTGTAACCATACCGCTCTTAATCCCTTCTTCAATTCGTTCCCCCAATTTCATAATGTTGGAAAACTTATGGTTTTCAATCACCATCAATCATTCATAGTATTGCGGGTCTTGAGCCCGGATAAAGAACTTACTCATTTGTTCTTCTTCTAAGGCGGGTCTAACCTTAGCAGCTTCGGACCTCTAGCGAGTATCGCGAAATGTCTTTGTGGGTTTCTTCTTTAGATTCTGGATGTAAAACACGTCTGGCGCGTTCTCTGTATTAGACCTAAACATGTCCATAAAGTCATATGCCATACCTACCCACCTCGACCACTTCTTAGGATCTTGGCTAATGTACCAAGATAGCGCATCTCCTTTCGGGCTCCTCGTAAACATCTTCATGCGAATCCTTTCCTCTTTTCTTACTCTGACCAGCTTGTCGCAGTATTTCCTCAGATGGACTCTTGGATCAGTCGTACCATCAAATATTTCAAACTTACGAGGTTTGTAGTCCTCAGGCAGTTTGATATCAGGTTGTACGCAGAGGTCTTCATAATTCAATCCTTCGATCCTTTTGCTTCCTTTGACGCCCTGGATTCAGCTGGTTAGTTTCTTAAGTTCCTCAGCCAGGTTTCTGATGAGTAGATCCTTTTCATCAGACTCAGGTGTGTAAGATATAGGTTTGAAGAAGTGTGGCATAGTCTCCATGTAGATGGGATTTGTCACGACCCAAATCTCGAACCCGGTCGTGATAGCGCCTCTCGTGAAGACAAGGCCAGCTAGTCAACCAATTTATCCTTTCAAACAGTTATTAAACACAATTATAGTATAATCATGGTTTAATTATACAAAATATCGGAAAAATATAGATAAAGATGCGGAAATCCAACCCAACACAGCCCTAACCGAGATATCACAAGTCATGAGCAACTAAGAAATCCTAACACAAGTCTACTAAATACGAAATCCGATACAATAGTTTGAATAACATGGAAATAATAATATAAAGGAGTCACGGGGGCTGCGGACGCCAACAACTACCTCGTAATCTGCGAAAAACACTGCCTGGACGGGAAGGATCAGCTCTCAGGGATGGGAATCTGCTATGCATGAATCTGCACACACAGTGCATGGAATAATGTGAGTACTCCGGCCCAGTGAGTAATAAATATAAATAATGGCTGAAAGCAAGAAAACACGTAAAGGCACAAAACATTCTATGCAGAAGCAGTGAAATCACTTAAAATAGAAAATCATTGAAATATCAGATGAAATCTCTTTTAAGCCAGTAAAACAAGTACTTTGGCAGTAAATGTCAAGTAGAAATCTGCCCCTCGGGCTCAATATCAAAATAACAAGTAGAAATCTGTCCCTCGGGCTCAGTATCAAAATAACAAGTAGAAATCTGCCCCCTATGCTCAGTATCAGTAACTCAGAACAGTATCAGCCCCTCGGGCTCACTCTCAAAAAAATATCATATAGTAACCGCTGCGGCATACAGCCCGATCCATATACCGCTGCGGCGTACATCTAGATTCATTTAACATCGACGACGCTCACTAGGGGGAGGGGCCCCTTACGGCCCAAGCGCAATATCAAGCCACCTCGTGGCATGGATTTGTTCTAGGTCAGTTATTGTTACCTGACCAAGACACGTCCTACAGTGCCGTTGATACCACTGTCTAAATTTTGTCCGCTCTGGTCAGTCATTGTTACCTGACCGCACGATTTTTATTCCTGGTCAGTCATTGTTACCTGACCAGGTGGGTACCCGCACTCACTGGTGGTGTGCACACTTTGGAGGGGCTCCTACAGCCCAAGTGCAATAATAACTTAAGGCCTGAAAGTCTCCTCACATAATAACATAAGGCCTGAAAGCCTTCTCACAGAATAACACAAGGCCGGAAAGCCATCTCACATCACTCATAAGGCCCGAAAGCCTCTTCACATCACTCAACGTATCCTTACATATGGCCCTCGGCCTTACTCAGTCCAAAAATCATCATAAGCCCCTCGGGCATTTGTAAAACAGTAGTTGTCAGCCCAAAATATTATTTAGAATATAATTTGAGTTTCAAATATGTATAAAAGCGGCTGAGTCTATAAAACAATAATTATCAACAGGACTGAGATTAAATATAAGTCAAAACAGTGAGGAAATAGTGATAAAAATCCCCGAAGGGTTCAAATAATTGGCACGAAGCCCAAATAAGGCAATTAGCCCAAATCATGATAATAACAAATAAGCTTCAGTCAAACACGCGGTAAAATTATCAATCGGGATGGATCAAGTCACAATCCCCAACGGTGCTTACCCCACGCTCGCTATCCGGGATGCAAGTCACCTCAATATAGCACTACGATGTGCAATCCGGGGTTTCAAACCCTCAGGACATCATTTAACATCATTACTCACCTAGAACCGGCTATTTCTTTAACCTGCGATGCCTTTTCCCCTCGAATCGACCTCCGAATGCCTCGAATCTACCCATAACGATTCGATTCAGTTAATAAAAATCATAGAAATTTATTCCATATGAAATTCTAAATTTTCCATCAAAAATCCAAAATTACACCCAAAATTCGCCCGTGGGGACCACTTCTCGGAACCCGGCAAAAGTTACAAAATATGAAACCTCATCCAACCACGAGTCCAACCATACAAATTTTACCAAAATCCGACAACACTTCGGCCTCCAAATCTAGAATTTTCGTTTTTGAAAGATTTACAATTTTCTCTAATTTCTTCCATTTGATTCACTAATTCATGATGGAAATAACCATGGAATCATTAATTATAATCATTTTTGGATATAGAAAACTTACCCCAATCTATATTATGAAAATCGCTTCAATCCGAGTTCCATAGCTTCAAAAATGAGAAAACTCTCGGATTGCCCGATTTATACACTGCCCAAGAAATTTCGCATCTGTGGTATTGTTCACCGCAGGTGCGATTTTATAGTTCACCGCAGATGCGGTACTGTTCACCGCAGATGCAGGATTACTATTCATCGCAGAAGCGGTACTGTTCACCGCATCTGCGAAAATACCAGCTTTTTGACCAGAAAATTGCAGCAACTTTTTAGTTCACTAAAAATGCTCTAACTCCATCATACGAACTTGGAATTCGACGATTCTTGTTCCTATGAGTCACAAATAATAATACGAACCTATTCCTTCAATGGAAACACAATTTGGAGTTCATTTGCCCAGTGCAATACCCTTTTCGCTCGTTAAATAATTAATTCATGTTTCGCGTCAAAAACACAATCGCGACTTGATGAAATTAGACCAAACTTTCCAGATCACTCCTATAATTCATTATTAAAATTTTGGAAGTCTCAAAATCGAATTTCAATCTCTAGAACAAAAAATGAACCTTTGGATCATCACATGCTTGTGCTCAAAATGGCAAAAATCTTCCAAAAACTCTTCCAAAACTTATCCTAGCCTCATGGGACCCCGACCAAACATGCCAACTTAATTCATAACATCATTCAAACCTGTTCCAATCATCAAAACACCTCAAACAACATCAAATTACCCAAAACTCATCGAATTCAAGCCTAAGTTTCCAAAAACTTCCGAAATACACTTTCGATCAAAAACTGACCAAATGATGTCCAAATGACCTGAAATTTTGCACACATATCCCAAATGACACAATGAAGCTACAGAATTTCTCGGAATTTCATTCCGACACCCGGATCAAAATCACACCTGTCAACCGGAATTCGCCAAAATACTAACTTTGCCAATTCAAGCCTAGTTCTACGCCGGACCTCCAAAATTACTTCCGGTCACACTTCTAAGTCACAATTCACCTCCCGGAACTAACCGAACCGTCAGAATTCACATCCAAGCCCTCTAACTCATAAGTCAACATTTGGTTGACTTTTCCAACTTAAGCCTTCTTAAAAGAGACTAAGTATCTCATTTCTTATCAAAACCACTCCAAACCAACTCGATCACATAAGATACAGATAATGAACATAAAGAAGTTGAAAATGGGGAAAACGGAGCGGTAACTCATAAGACGACAAGTCGGGTCGTCACATCCTCCCCAACTTAAACAAACTTCGTCTTCGAATGTGCCCAGAGTTGTTCCAAAAGCCAAATAATCGCTGAATAACCTTACCATGCATAAACCCGGGGGTGATTCCACGTCACCCTATCTTATATAAGTCTGACAACACATTGTAACTAAAAGTTTTTTGCAATCCAATCTAGTCCACAAACCATAGGACCACATTCCCACTTTTGAAATCTTTTATATGATCTGAATCCCACATTTATACTGTGAATAAGCCCGAACAAGATGTAACAACCCATACCTGCAACCTCGGGTGCAATTACATAACATAACACATGACTCAAATGCTTGCAGCAATAACTCCTAATCACAGCAGCTACACACAACACCTGAATACCGATAGAAAACTCTTATCAACTAAAGTTTCTTTCCAATACCTTCACATATACTGCAACTGATAACTAAAATACGCAGTAAGCCATCACCATTCCTCAGATCAACCATTCATGAAACCACTTCTCCTTTGGCAATTACTACATCAAATTTCTGAGTCGACGCTCGATATTATCCTTCCAACATACTGAAATCGAATGCGCCAGTACTCATTATAGATCCCAATGATCTCATCTAATCAACACACTACTCTGGTGACATTACACATTAATACCGGATTAAGCCACAACTCGCACAATACGCGCAACAATAAGCAACAGTCCGAGTATATTAAATTCATGAAAAATGACTCAGATGAAAGAGTTGTACCACAAGCTCACTAGTACCACCACAACACAAGGCTGAGAACCAGTCTTATATCATAAAAACAGAACACCCGAATCTAACCACAAGGTCATACCTCCACATAACTTAGCTGCCATGCGCGACCCTATTCAGACACTAGTTCACCTGGCATGGTCACATACCTCCAGTCCAAGCATATCATATAGGAGCAATCCAACAAGTACACATGTATATGCTAACTGAAATAAGATTCTCATGCTCCTGTACTGGCATAAATAACACTCTATATCGTAGGCATGAGCGTACTATGTTGTCACAGCTCAAATCAGCAAATTAACACAGAATTAATAATTACCAAATTTGTTCTGGAATTTAGCATCTTGGAAATCTTAAGTATAGTCCAGATAGTTCTTAACAAAGTTACAAATACGAGAAACATTATACCTTTAAGCTCAATATCCCACTCTAGACATATCATAGCATACACATCTTCCGAGCATGAATATTGGCTCGGTGCTTGCACGCAGGTTCAAACCTCACATATATTCATGCTCACAACGCATAGTTATCACCATCAATTAGCTCAACTAGTGCATCCAATCTCAAACACGCAACAATCCCAAAATAGTATATTTTAGAATTCCCCGTCTCCAAATTCGTAGATCATATAAATCACCGTACTGATCACAAACTCAGCACTCAAATGACTGACACATCCCTCAAGTACGATCATTTCATGATTTCATGATAATTATTTTAAAAAATTTTCTACAATACATAGCAAGATCAAAATATTGGCAGTCGGTCAACCAAGTGGGTGTTGCAATACCAATAGACATTTGTTAGTTAAAATATAGTGCGCACCCTTCCCAGGTCTTATTGAGCAGTTATATCATTCATCTAAATATCTAAAACTGACTATTCCATCCAGAATTCGTGACCTTCCCTTTAAGAATGAACTGCCACCTTGCACATGAACATATTAAACATGTACAACATACCACGTCTATTATGCCGTCATTTTGCAAACGCAAGAATATCATTAGAATTTCTGAGCTATAGGAAAATTACATTCCAGGCAGTTAGAAATCTTCTATTTTCCTCCATTTAGGAGGAGTTCATAATATACAATATGTTCTGCACACCGGTAGAAGATATCCGACTCGAACCATGGTAAAAACCATCAAGAAAACATTCAAATCTGCTCGCACATAACCAAGTTATCAAAACGGAGTTCCTCTAGCTTGAACAGGCCATGTAGGTCACCAACCCCCAAAAAAAAATATTGCCACAAAACATCGGGAAGATCCCTCACAACTGGGGCATAATCAATACTAGGAGTCTCAGCTCCAACATCTCGTGCAAAGGCTAGAAATGACAGACCACCTTCCCCAACCATACGCTGGGCTTTTAGGAAGGAAATTACTCTGCTAGGAACATAATTAGTCACACCACGCCACTCGATCCACGATACACCCGGCATAGCCAAAGTAACTATCTTAACATGACAGTCTAGAATAGCATGACACGAAGATAACCAATCCATGCCCAATATAACATCAAAGTCCACCATGCTCAATAGCAGTAGATCAACTCGGGTCTTCAGACCCTCAAAAATCACAACACATGACCGGTACACATGGTTCGCTACAACAGTATCGTCCACCGGGGTAGATACATGAACAGGTAAAGAAAGAAACTCCCGGGGCATACCCAAGTAATAAGCAAAATATGAGGACACATAAGAATAGGTGGAACCGAGATCGAATAATACAGAGGCATCTTTGTGGTAGACTGGAACAATACCTGTAATAATATTATCTGAAGCAATAGCATCTGTCCTGCCTGGAATAGCATAAAAACAAGCCTGGCCACCGCCTGATCGACCTTAATCTCCATAAGCCATAACTGACTCACCAACACGCCTCAAACTGGAACTAATATAGCACCTAACCCTGCAATCAACTTAATTAATAGCAAACTCCCCAACTTGGATCAAAGCCATAGATCAAAACGCACTCAGTAAATCATAACGCATACGCTCTATTGTCGTAATACCATAGTGAGGTTAAACTCACTCCTTCATAAGCTTGTGGAAACACAAATCATCTGGAATTTTAACTCTTCTAAAATTCTTGCATTCACTCACACAGCAGTTAAGCCCACTCCCTAGGCGGGCCAATTTAGATTTCAACGCATATTCTTCACTTGTAAATAAGATCTTCTAATAAACAACATAAGGATCACACAACTTTAGAACCCTCCGCAGGAGATAACCCACCTGCTTTGCCTCCAATTAACATTTTGTATACCTTCCACTGTCATACACATTACACAGTCACTTAATCTTCCTGAATCTAAATTCATACCGTAACATGAAATTTACTTCACTACAATTAGGATACATGAGAAGATTCTTCACGCGCCCATAACTCGGAGCTACACATCCATCACAATGAAAATCAAACACTTAATTGTTCATCTATCATCCTACAGCCCTTCTTTGTCACTTCCAAGTCATATAGATACATCTCGCAGTACTAACATACTCATCATATAGCTATCCAACCATTATTCCCACTAATAGGGACAATACCGAACATATAAGTTCAAAACACTTGCTCAGACAATCAGCACATCGGTGCTCAAGCCATAGGCAAAGATCCGGCCTCAAGTCCTCCAGATTGGCCTAACATCAACTCACAGAGATAACATCTCACCCCTCAATCAGGGAATCATAAGCCATCAAGGCACATCAGATACTAAGCACTCGATCGCGCATACAAATACGTGGAAAGAATTCAAAGAGTTATATTCCAAGCTGAATCAAGGACGCACGATAAGAATTTCAAGAATATGAAGTTTTTCCTAAAGGTTCTGTAGCCTCCCGAGGATAAATACAGACGTCTCCGTACTGATCCGCGAGACTCTACTAAACCTGATCATGACTTGTGAGACCTATGTAACCTAGGCTCTGATACCAACTTGTCACGACCCAAATTTTGAACCCGATCGTTATGGCGCCTCTCATGAAGACAAGGCCAGCCAGTCAACCCAATTCATCCTTTTAAACAGTTATTAAACACAATTATATTATAATCATGGTTTAATGATACCAAATAGCGGAAAAATATAGATAAAGATCTGGAAATCCAACCCAACACAGCCCTAACCGGGGTGTCACAAGTCATGAGCAACTAAGAAATCCTTACACAAGTCTACTAAATATGAAATCCGATACAATAGTTCGAATAACATGGAAATAATAATATAAAGGAGTCATGGGGACTGTGGACGCCAACAGCTACCTCGTAATCTCCGAAAAACACCGCTTGGACTGGAAGGATCAGCTCTTAGGGATAGGAATCTGCTATGCTTGAATCTGCACACACGGTGCAGGGAGTAATATGAGTACTCAAAACCAGTGAGTAATAAATATAAATAATGGCTGAAAGCAAGAAAACACGTAAAGGCACAAAGCATTCTATACAGAAGCAGTAAAATCACTTAAAATAGAAAATCATTGAAATATCAGATGAAATCTCTTTTAAACCAGTAAAACAGGTAATTTGGCAGTAAATGTCAAGTAGAAATCTGCCCCTCGGGCTCAATATCAAAATAACAAGTAGAAATCTGCCCCTCGGGCTCAGTATCAAAATAACAAGTAGAAATCTGCCCCTCGGGCTCAGTATCAGTAACTCAAAACAGTATCAGCCCCTGGGGCTCACTCTCAGAAAAATATCATATAGTAACTGCTGCGGCGTACAACCCAATCCATATATCACTGCGGCGTATAGCCCGATCCATTTAACGTCGACAGCGCTCACTGGGGGTGTGCAGACTCCAGGAGAGGGAGGCCACTTATGGCCCAAGTGAAATATCAAGCCACCTCGTGGCATGGATTTGTTCTTGGTCAGTCATTGTTACCTGACCAAGACGCGTCCTACAGTGCCATTTTTACCACTGTCTAAGGTTTGTCCGCTCTTGTCAGTCATTGTTACCTGACCGTACGGTTTTTATTCCTGGTTAGTCATTGTTACTTGACCAGGTGGGTAACCGCGCTCACTGGAGGTGTGCAGACTCTGGAGGGGCTTCTACAGCCCAAGCGCAATAATAACATAAGGCCTGAAAGCCTCCTCACATAATAACATAAGGCCTGAAAGCCTTCTCACAGAATAACACAAGCCCTGAAAGCCTTCTCACAGAATAACACAAGGCCTGAAAGCCTTCTCACATCACTCATAAGGCCTGAAAGCCTCCTCACATCGCTCAACGTATCCTCACATATTGCCCTCTGCCTTACTCAGTCCAAAAATCATCATAAGCCCCTCGGGCATTTGTAAAACAGTAGTTCTCAGCCCAAAATATCATTTAGAATATCATTTGAGTTTCAAATATGTATGAAAGCGGCTGAGTCTATAAAATAATAATTATCAACAAGACTGAGTTTAAATATAAATCAAAACAGTGAGGAAATAGAGATAAAAATCCCCGAAGGGTTCAAATAATTGGCACGAAGTCCAAATATGACAATCAACCCAAATCATGATAATAACAAATAAGTTTCAGTCAAACACGCGATAAAATCATCAATCGGGATGGATCAAGTCATAGTCCCCAACGGTGCTCTAACCCAAGCTCGCTATCCGGCGTGCAAGTCACCTCAATATAGCACTACGATATGCAATCCGGGGTTTCAAATACTCAGGACATCATTTAACATCATTACTCACCTCAAACCGGCTATTTCTTTAACCCGCGATGCCTTTGCCCCTCGATTCGACCACCGAATGCCTCAAATCTAGCCATAACGATTCGATTTAGTTAATAAAAATCATAGAAATTTATTCCATATGAAATTCACATTTTCCATCAAAAATCTGAAATTACACCCAAAATTCGCCCATGGGGCCCATATCTCGGAACCCGGAAAAAGTTACAAAATATGAAACCTCATCCAACCACGAGTCCAACCATACAAATTTTACCAAAATCCGACAACAATTCGGCCTCCAAATCTAGAATTTTTTTTTGAAAGGTTTACAATTTTCTCCAAGTTCTTCCATTTGATTCACTAATTCAAGATGGAAAAAACCATGGAATCATTAAATATAATCACTTTTGGATATAGAACACTTACCCCAATCCATATGGTGAAAATCGCTTCAATCCGATCTCCATAGCTTCAAAAATTAGAGAACTCTCGGATTGCCCGATTTATACACTGCCCAGTAATTTTCGCATTTGCGGTACTGTTCACCTCAGGTGCGATTTTTACTGTTCACTGCTGATGCGGTACTGTTCACTGCAGATGCAGGATTACTGTTCATCGCAGAAGCGGTGGTGTTCATCGCATCTGCGAAAATACCAGCTTTTTGCCCAGAAAATTGCAGCAGCTTTTTAGTTCATTAAAAATGCTCTAACTCCATCATACGAACTCAGAATTCGATGATTCTTGTTCCTATGAGTCACAAATAATAATACAAACCTATTCCTTCAATTGAAACACAATTTGGATTTCATTTGCTCAGTGCAATACCCTTTTTGCTCGTTAAATAATTAATTCATGTTTCGTGTCAAAAACCCAACCGCGACTTGATGAAATTAGACCAAAATTTGTAGATCACTCCTATAATTCATTATTAAAATTTTGGAAGTCTCGAATTTTGATCTCTAGAACTAAAAATGGACCTTTGGATCATCACATGCTTGTGCTCAAAACGGCAAAAATCTTCCAAAAACTCTTCCAAAACTTATCCTAACCTCATGGGACCCCGACCAAACGTGCCAACATAATTCATAACATCATTCAAACCTGTTCCAATCATCAAAACACCTCAAACAACATCAAATTACCCAAAACTCATCGAACTCAAGCCTAAGTTTCCAAAAACTTCTAAAATACACTTTCGATCAAAAACCCGACCAAATGATGTCCGAATGACCTGAAATTTTGCACACACATCCCAAATGACACAATGAAGCTACAGAAACTCTCAGAATTTCATTCCGACACCTGGATCAAAATCACACCTATCAACCTGAATTCGCCAAAATACTAACTTCACCAATGCAAGCCTAATTCTACACCGGACCTCCAAAATTACTTCTGGTCACACTCATAAGTCAAAATTCACCTCCCGGAACTAACCAAACCGTCAGAATTCACATCCGAGCCCTCTAACTCATATGTCAATGTCCGGTTAACTTTTCCAACTTAAGCCTTCTTAAAAGAGACAAAGTATCTCATTTCTTATCAAAGCCACTCCAAACCAACTCGATCACATAAGATACGGATAATGAAGCATAAAGAATTTGAAAATGGGAAAAACGAAGCGGTAACTCACGAGACGACGGGTCGGGTCATCACAGGATTGTTATGGTGGCCTGGTGTGTGGGCGTGGAAATGGTCATTTACGGTGTTTTGAGGTTCTAGAATGAGTAGTGGAGCATCGTTTGGGGTATGTCAAGTGTTGCATTCATTCTTTGGTAGGGAAATGGGATGATTGTGTTATTTTGGGATATTTTGATGAGGTGTGGGGTTTTGAACATTGGGGAAGTTATCGTCCGGGGTGCTGAGGGAGAATGATAAGTTGGCCAGATTCCGAACCTTATCGAGCTCTTCCTAAACTTCAATAATTTCCGTTCAAGTTGTGACACATTTCCATTGGGAACCCAAATAACATGGACATCAATGGCCTCTGCTGTTGTGTTCTCTTTTCTGATGCTGTTCAAATCTTCCATTTTGCTTATGTTCTTATTCTTGACAGGACTAAGAGGAGAAGTGGGTGGAGGGCCCCTGGATCTCGTGGAATAAGATGATGTTTCCAGAGAGCAAGAACTAACCTTTGGGAGGTGAATAATAAAATAAAAATAAACAAAAGGTAATCAAGTTAGTGAAGATTATAAAAAATATTGCGATATTTAAACACATAGTGCGGGGAATGTAAAGCTTGTCCTAATTTGGGAACCTCTTTGTGCCTGAGGTAGGCCTAACGACAAATAAACTTGGAGAACTTTTAATGCTAAATGCCTCATTTTATTGATTAAAAAAATAGGCGAACCCCAAAATGACACTAATAAGCAAAAAGTCACTAATGGCTATTGACCTTATTACATTTATAAGGTGAAAAAGTAAATTCCTATCGATTTGGTCCCAGACGGACCTTTCCCAGATTTGACATCCTTGGCTCCGTCGAACAACTTCCCCAATTTGCGAAGTCCCAGCAACAGGTATGCTCTGGCTAGATGTCCACCTTCGGTCCCTTGTTAGGCTGGATCTCTAGGAGGGATGGTATATTGCCCAAATATTTTCTGAAAAGATTTTGGTCACTAGAGTACAGATCTTTGCACCAGCTTAGCAATCTTGGGTGGATGTTGGTGACCATGCTGAATCTGGGGACTTCTTGCCTCATATTTCTGGCTCTTACCACCACCAAACTCGACTATTTAATATCAACAATTAGCGTGAAGCATCTAGTTCTCCAAAAAATGCACAGAACGTGGTGACGCCCGTTAGGGTTTACAAAAACCCAATGGACTTTGGACAAGGATATCTTAAATGATCATTATGTGGAAAACATAACTGATCCGGCTAGATTTGACCATGATGCATGTACAATTTGAACAGAGTAAGGTTTCTATGCGGTTTTAGACTGGTATCCTGGAGCGGATAACTCAGGGGGAAGGCTCGGACCTATTGACTACACCGCTGATTGACTAGTTTTACCGCAAATATGCCTTTTCGAATTTAGGGGGTAATGATATAGGAAGAGCGTAACCACTCATTATAAGCGTTGATTGCTATAGTATTTTTTTGGCACGAGTAGAGTATGATGTCAAGCATGATTATGCAATAATTAAAAGCATGTTGACATGTATTTTCACATTAAGAAAGAGATAAATATAACAGTTTCATAATTTAAAGCAATAAAGGAAAGAAATAAGGGAGATATGTCAGTTTTCCTTTTAAAGGTGAAATTAAATGCTTAAAGGAATTAAACAAATAATTGCACATAGGGAGAGGTATAAATTCACATGAACAATCTGAAATGGTAAAAGGCTAAAGTCCCCAGCAGAGTTGCCATGGTGTCGCGCCCTCTTTTTCCCTCTGCGGAAATCGGGTATGTGACATTCGGTTGGGACAACTCTTTCCTTTTGGGAAAGGGGTTTTGCAATTTTGAATAATCGCCACCTAACGATTTTAAGGTGTGTTAGGGCACCTATGGGGTTCAACTACAACTCTGTTTGGTAACCAGAAATAGGTTAAGAGCTTGAAATTATCCCAAGGGGAGAGTGTTAGACACCCCTTAGGATTCATTAGTGTGGTTCCCAGACAGACAGTTTTGTGAATTTGTGCAATTAGCAAGTAAACAAGTAAGGCTCAAGTAATAGGGGATTTTTAATTTATATACGCAAGTGTAAAAAAAAATAATAAAAGCAAAGTTTTGAAAAGAGTTACAATCTAAGCATGCTTGTGAGTGTATAAGGGGGTCCTATGTTTGTTTGTAATATGGATCACATCAATGCAATAACCTGTATGGTACTCCTCAGAAGAGGGGATACACATGGTATTAGCGCATCAGTCATCATGTCCATATCTACCCTTCCCACCCCGTGAAGGTATTAAAGTGAGGATTGGTCTCGACCTCCGCTGCATGCTGTTACCCGTCCCATTCCTATCAGTTCTGGAGGAATTTAGGACTACTATTTCTATAAAAGGGGGGTTTTAGGCTGACACTTTAGGTTTAAAGGTAAAATACTAAGGTGACATACAAAAACAAGTAGGACTGAATATACAAGGGAAACATATAAATAATTTAGAAGGCTCATGTATACCTCCGCAAATAATGCATATAAGCAGCACTTAAAGCATAGTTAAGGTCTAAATTTTAAAGATCTTAAAACAAGGTGCTTGAATCAGGACCAAATTCATTATATAACTCAGAAAAGAAGTCCAAATCAGGCCTGCCTCCTGGTTGTAGCAGTTGATAATTAAACAAAGGCAGTTTCAATTTTATTTAAGTAATTACCTAATGCTTGCCTAGGCGTGATAAGGATTTAATAGTTACTCAGGACTATTAAGACAGCTGTAGATTATTATTATTATTACCTAAACATGTTGTTTTAGGTGTTCAAGACACATAATTATTTCTAGTTAATTGCAAAGACTAAGTAAAACTGTTTTATTCCTTTTTTATACACTCGTAGTTAACCTAAGTGTGCTTAAGTGAATATAAATGAAACCCTAAAGACATGATATCTAATGTGCATATATGCAGAATCCTAAACATGATTTCTATATGAACAACTATTACAACATTTAAAACATGATTTCCGGAATATGCAGAGATGATATGTTTGTTAGTGTTGTTTAGCCTAAAACATGATATCTAAGTGTGCATAGCAGTAAGAACATGATTGCAGACACATTGGTTATTAACACATTTAATGCAGGAATTTCCAAGTGATGTGATAGTAAAACAATGGGTATGCTGAAAATAATTAGTGTAAATCCTAAAGAACATGATTTCTAATGAATGAAATGAGTACTAAGCATGGATTATATTGTGCAAGTAGGAATGTAAACCTAGCAACATGCTTTCTACCCTTTTTATATCTAAGAGATGTATATTTCCTAGCCCTTTTCACTAGCCAACCCCATAATATTTACAAATTAATACAATCCAAATGATTGAATTACATAAAAAATAAAATAAGAAGTTATAACCATAGGAATCCTAATCTTGACTTCCTCTCCGAGATATGCAATGAACCATATCAATGCCAATATTATTCCAAAGCCTTTCTCATATATGGATTTGTCAGAGTTCCCTAAGGATCTCAAGGTGTCCTAGGCATTGCTCACACCTAGATTTGCATAACCAAATAGAATGAGTGCAGTGTAAAAGGGCCGGCTCTTATGTGTCCAAGTTTAAAGGGAGCTCAAGGGTCCTAATGCAATACTCACACAAGAGGGCAGAACCTAGATTCTAAGTATATAGTGGATGTGCAGAACACTTGTTGAAAGAGATTTATTTAAAAAGCTGGACTGATAGTCCATTTTGAAAGCAATTAATGATAGAGGTGATTGAAATCAGTTGTAGTAGTAAAACTCAAAACTACACAGAATCATAGTCATACAAAGGGGTCAAGGGATTTTGGGGATACACTTATCTGTAAGCACATGACCCCAATAGGGGTCTGATTTGCACATACACAACAATAACTGATACTGGCATGATCACAATCTAGATAGAAGAACACAACACATTGGAAAGGATAGGGGTTTGGGATTCATAGGATAGATAGTACATAATAAGTGAATGACAGAGTATGCCTTGAAACACACATAAAGGGAGTGCACTAATCTAAAGGGGAAGGGGAGACGTTATAACATGCTAGTCATGTAACTTGACTGCAGAGCCATAAGTAGAAGTAAACAAGAATGAGGGAAACTGAAATAATTAAAGAAGCATATCGTTTCTAAGGCTTGAAAAATTAAACTAGGTCATACCAGTCAAAGAAGCAATGTGTAGATTGGTAAAGTAAATAGGATTCCACAGTCTAGCCTTGGCTTTCAGTCGGCTAGACAAAGCAGTAGCACAAGTAATAATAGAGAAAGAAAGAGTTTTGAGTGTGTAAGTGTATGTTCTGAACACTATTGTTCGTGTCTATAAAGAAAAGAGGGTAGGGTATTTATAGTTTTGAAAACGAGTGAGCAATAAGGTAATGAGTAAAGCCCTAAAACAAACATGGAAATAATCACAATCAACATCAATTAACACAAGTACTTCCCTTTACACAAGGGATTACTGCTCAAATGTATACTAACATGGTTAATTAAGGAAAGAAATCAGTTTGAGATAGATTGATTCATTCCATATAAGGAGGCAGTAAAAGTACATAGTAAATAATCGAGTCTAAATACAAAATATGCTTAATTTTGGGAAATGATTCAAGGTAAAATATAACAGTAGTTAACGGAAGGGAATCAATCAATTTAAACAAACGAGTAAAATTAGGGTTCATAAGAAAACTTTTGCAATCAATCGCAACTTTGAGGAAATCGGTATCAATGAAGAAAGAAACATGACTCTGTACTTTAAATAGCAAGGGAGGGACATGTATGCTAGGCATGCAGGGCCAATCATATTGACAAAGAAGAGCAAAATAAACATACAACGGTAGTAGGAGTAAGCTAGGATTCGGTAGTAAAGAAACCTAATCAAAGCACAGTAGGCAACAAGGTCAAGTGGTCATAGGGAATCAAAAGTAAAGAAAACATAATAACAGGTAAAGGAGATCAACAAACAAAGACAAGTAAAGTCTTCAAAAAGCAACAAGTAAGGAAAACCTTTTAAGAAATTAGGGTTTTTAACAATAGAGCTGAGTATAAAAGGTAAGAACTCAGAATCAGATAAGTCAAACAAGACGAAAAGTTTAAAACACAAAGAACTTAATCAAAGCAAACATGCATATAAAATAAACTAAGAGAGTTTCAGAAACTCAGGTAGAGCCAAAACACTTGAGGCTTTTAGCACGATGAAACAAGGAGCAGCAAACATGGGCAGACATAGTAAAATCATAAAAATACACTGAAAATTGGAGAAAAGTTTAGGAAACCCTAATTTGAAAATGAAGAGTTACTTTGAAAGAAAATAGGAGAACTTTTGAAAAAACACTAAGAAGTTCATAACAAGCATAGATCTAAAAAATATCTGAAAGAAAAGTCGAAAATCTCTTAAAGATAGGGTTTTCAAGAACCCAAAGAAAGTTAGAAAGACTTTGAAAAGTTACCGATCTAGCCGAAAAAGTCAAGGATCTGACTTCAACAGCTATGGATGGCCGGAAAAAGACCAGAGATAGAAGTTGAACCAGGGCTGGACTAGATCTCTTCGAGATCTGTCCATGGAATTATGAAAATAGGTAACCAGTAGACATAGGAGATGAGTACACATCTCAAAATGCCATGGGAGTCCATGGATTAGGTAGGGATTAAAAGGAGTCATGGCGGCATTGGGTGGCGGCGGCTAGGGTTTATGGGGGGATACTGAGAGTATTGAGAGGAGAGGGATTCAAGGGTGGTGGGTGGTGAGAAATGAAGTAGGTTTAGAGGTCATTTGGGTTTAACTATGGAAGGGTGAATGGTGACCTTTGATCTGACTGATCAACGGCCTAGATTAAAATGGTTGGTGGGGAATTCAGGTTTGGGTTGGTTTAAAATTGGGCTAGGGTCGGGTTTATTTCAAAATTGGGTTGGGGAATTGGGATTCAATTCAGGCTAAACTTTAAATATAAATGGGTTGTTATTTAAATAATCAATTTTTTCCTTTCTAAATTATAAAAAATTGTAAATGATTTCTGAAAAATAAATTGAAAATACTAAAATAATTTATAACACATAATTAACAATTTAAAAATATCAAACTGAATTTTATGAGTATAAGACACAACTAAACCTTAAAAATGACAAATATTGCAATTATGTATAATTTTAGCTTTAAAAATATTAAATAAATTTGTAAAAATATGTAAAAAATATTTTAGCCATATTTTCGCATAAATAGGAAAATCCAATAGATGAATTACCCAAATAATAATTTTGGACATAATTATTGGGATCTTATGAATGAAAAAGGGAAATAAATCAGTTAAAAACCCTTAAAAATTATGCAAAAAATAATAAAATGCTTGGACATGCTTGTGTTTATGTGCATATATATATATATGCTATTTTAAAAGTATTTTGTATATTGAAATATATAGGGAAAAATTGAGTGTCTACAATGCATCGATATTCTAGATTTATGTACAAACATTCATGCATATCATCTTCATATGTACTTACAATCATTTTATCCATGCGTAGGACTTGTTAGACACTGTAAGGGTATAGGATTAATGTAAAGGTTTGAGTTTTCATCATGCATAAATATTTTAGACTCATGTACGAACATTCTTATAAATTCTATTTAAGAATTGATGTGAAGTTGAGTCGTTATCATACATAAATATTCTACATTCATGTAAAAGTATTCGGGTTAATGCTACTTGGTATATATCTTCTTTATATGCGAATTTGGAGTATTTGTATGTGCTTTTGATCTGATTAACAGAAAAAGCATACTTATTACCTTTATCTTGGATTGTGCACCTTATTACTGATGTCTGTTGTTCCTTGGTTATTTCTTGGTTGTTTCTCTATTTTTGTATATACTTATGAACTTCACATGCTTTATTAATTGAATATCTTATGACTAAACCTCGCTACTATTTTGTTGAGGTTCGTATTGACATTTACTAAGTATATGAGATCGGTTGTATTCATGCTATACTCTATACCTTGCGTGCAAATATCTGGAGCTGAGTTGTTGTGAAATTCTAGTTTAAATTTATGAATCTTGCACTAAATTTATGAATGTTATTTAAATTTTCCATTTCTTTTACGCTTTTATTTTTTTTTTTTTGGTCAAAATAAAGCATAATCAAATTAAATATTTTTAAGCTTCATATATTCAAAAATCTTCAATTGATATTTGGCTTAATAAAAAAGTTTGGTCTTCCACTCCTCTCAGCCCTAAAAGATGAAATTAGAAAAATAACCAAATAATTATAATGACCTGATTGGTTGTTTTGTATAATTGCGCCCCTTTACCCCCTTTATTGCTTTACACACGTGTGTTTATGATTTTATGTCTTACGGGGTTGGTTAGATTCGTTCTAGGAAGCTTTCGGATAGATTCAGACCTTTGATCCTTGACTTAGAAGTTTAAATTAGAAAATATTGACTAAACTTTGATTTTTGTAAAAACGACCTCGAAATTATAACTTTTGTGACTCCGAAAGCTTTGTATAGTGATTTCGGACTTAGGAGTATGTCCGAAATTAATTTTAGATGCCCGTAGGTTGATTTATGTTAATTTATCGAAATTTAGCAATTTGAAGTTGAAACGTTTGACCGTAGATTGACTTTTAGCTATCGAGCTCGAAATTTTATTTTAGGACATGGAATAGGTTCGTATAGTATTTAGAACCTGTCTGCAAAATTTGGTGTCACGACTCGAATTTTTCACCCTCGGGATTCATGATGGCGCCTACTATTTAAAACTAGGCAAGCCAATTATTTTAACTTTTAACCATTTTCATTTTTATTCCCTTAGAAATTCCAAACAACATAACAAAACATCGAAAATAATAATAACAAAACAGTGCGTAAGAAGAAATGTGATAATTTAAATTAATACAAGTTGCGGAAGTCTAAGTACAACTCAACCCAAAATTTGGTATCACAATGTCATGGACCGTCTATGAATACTATAAATAAAGTCTGCATAGAAATACACGAATCTGTTTATGATTAACTAAAAACAACAAGGAAATAATAGGAGGAGACGCCAAGGCCCTCGGACACCTGCAGGACTATCTCGGGTCGCTTGAATGGACTGAAGACAGCACCCTCATTGCGGTCCAAAAGTTGCTGTACCGGGATCTGCACATGGTGCAGAGTGTAGTATCAGCACAACCGACCACATGTCCCGGTAAGCGCCTAGCCTAACCTCGGCGAAGTAGTGACGAGGCTAGGACCAGACTACCAAATAAACTTATGCAATTAAGTCATATTCAACGGATATAAAAGCAAATATTTATAGTTAAAGACAAGAGGGGAGAAATCATGTTGCGGGGAGCATCTGATAACAACAGAATACCAAAAGAGGAAGGTAAAGAAACTAAATTCGATTGCCAACAAGAATAAGAAAACAAACACAGTGTGCACTTTCATTTCTTTCTTGTTGCAGGCGTTCAACCCGATCCCATTTCAAATATCTCCATGACGGTGTGTCACCCGCCCCCATTTCATATATCTTGTTGCAGGCATGCAACCCAATCCTATTTCATATATCTTGTTGCAGGCGTGCAACCGGATCCCATTTCAAATATTTTCGTGGCAGCGTTCCACCCGCTACCATTTCATGTATCTTATTGCAGGAATGCAACCGGATCCCATTTCATATATCTTGTTGCATGCGAGCAACCCGATCTTATTTCAAATATTTTTGTGGTGGTGTGCCACCCTCTTCCATTTTATATATCTTGTTGCAGGCATGCAACTCGATCCCACTTCAAATATTTTCGTGGCGGCATGCCATCCTCTCCCATTTTATATATCTTGTTACAGGCGTGCAACCCAATCCCATTTCATATATCTTATTGTAGGTGTGCGACCCGATCCCATTTTAAATATTTTCGTGGCGGCATGCCACCCGCTTCCATTTCATATATCTTATTGCAGGCATGCAACCCGATCCCATTTCAAATATTTCTATGGCGACGTGCCACCCGCTCCCATTTCGTATATCTTTTTGCAGGCGTGCAACCCGATCCCATTTCAAATATTTCCATTGCGGTATGCCATCCGCTCCCATTTCATATATCTTGTTGCAGGCGTACAACCCGACCCCATTTTATATATTTTGTTGCAGGCGTGCAACTCGATCCCATTTCAATTCAACATTAATCATCAAAGAATTCCGGCAAGGGAACAAGAGTATAACAAAAATATCCCAGCAAGGGAGACAATATCGTAAACAATAACATCCCAGCAAGGGAGACAATTTCATAAAAATAACATTCTGACAAGGGAGCCAGCAATGATAATCAACATGTTAAGCATGAACAAATCACATTGGAGTCACAACTGTTGATACCCAATTTTTCCTACCTATTTTTATACTCAAAATATTCTCAAAATAGCATGTACATGCATATATAAGTATGCCCAAGAATTTTGAAATTTTTTCTTAATTTTTAAAGCTTTTTAAATTATTTTTTATTATTTGTTTTAGCAGTACAAAAAATCCAATAATTATTCCCAAAATTATCATTTTGGTGAGTAATTTATTTCCATCCTCATATTTACACCACAATATAATTAAGGTGATTTTAGCATATTTTTATAAATTTATTTGCTAATTTTAAAGCTAAATTGCATAAAATTACAATTATAGCCTATAGTACGATTAATGGCATTTTACAATTATAAAATTATTCCCAGTATTTTTTAGATTAACGTTTATATATTATTAATTAGTTCAGTGCTTTCAGTTTTCATTTAAAATCATTTTTTAACCATTTTAATTAAATTAAAAAGGAAAAATTGACTATTTAATATATAGCCCATCTGCATTTCAAATATAGCCACATTAATCCCCTTAATTGACCCATTCCAGGCCCGATTCTGGACCAGTCCAACCCAACCCCTAACAGGTTTAAATTACCAGACCAGGCCTTTCTTTTAATCACAGCCGTTGATCTAAAAGATCAACGACTCACACCCCACCTTTCCTTTTTTAATTTACCAAACCCCCTAACCCTAATTCATTTCCCCTAACCCGCCGCCCTTGAAACCCCTTCCTCTCCGATTCTCTCTAAAAACCATAGTCGCCGCCACCAAAACTAACCCTAATCCCTTCGATTCTTGCCGGTTTCCATAGCTTCTCAGGCCATAGAACCCTCATACTCACCTTCTATTGCTCCTGTGTGCCTGGTACTCCAAGGTTTGAGACTAGACTTCAAAGGTCTCCACTCAGACCTTCGCCGACTTGAGGTTTCCGGCCATCTCCGGCCTGGCTCCGGCATATCTTAGATTCCTGGCCTGTTTCGAGCCTTATCCGACTTAGATCGGACCTTTTCCAAGCCTTTCTCATTCTAGGGTTCACTTGAAACCCTAGCTGTTCGAGGTTTTTCTCCGATTCTCTTCAGATCTGTGTGTATTCATGCTCTATTTTTGAGTTCTCAAAAGATTTCTCCAACTTTTCTTTAAAAATTTTACTTTCAAAGTCACTTCTTTCCAATTTAGGGTTTCTGAAAATGCTTACGTGTTTTCTGACTTTTCTTTTCTCTTTCTTTGTGTATGTTTGTCTCTACTATGTTCTTATGTTTTCTTTTTACCACGCATGTTCTTCTACTGTGTTTCTACACTATGTGTTTGTATGCTCTTCACGATGTTCTGCTATTTGCCTTCCACTATGACTTGATATGCTTCGCCTACTGTATTTTCCTACAGCGTTCATTAAGTGTTCTTATTATTTTTTGCCTTTTTAAGTTTCCTCTAGAATACCTGCTTAAACATGTTTTCCTCTACTATTTCTTTTGCTCTCATTATGTCTCGAATTAATTTCCTTACTCTGTTTACTTTGAACTTTCTACTGTATTTGCTTTTTCCTCATTTTGTCTTCTTTGCATCTAATTCAAATAAAAAACTCTAGGATTTGGGGTTTTTGGGCTAGTTTGGTCTTGTGTGTTTGGAATAGGGTTCTATTTGAGCCCTGGACTCTCTCAAACTCGCTTTGGATCTATGTATTGAATTTGAACCCTTTTGTGTATGACTCTGAATTCTTCTATACTAGACTCTTCTGATTAGCATGACAGTCCCTTTTATATGTGTGTTAAAATCTTTCTTCAAAAAGGTTTTCCAACTTATGTTCGAATCAGAATCTTTTTTTTGGGATTAATTGATTGTTGTTGATTCTTCTTAAGTATAGCCTCTCTTTAACTTTTTTTGACTTGGTTCATTCATACGAGATTATGATTGCTTGGCTGTAAATTGGTTTCCTTTCCTTAATTTGCACAACCGTGTACTGTCAAAACCCTTCCCTTAAATAACTATTATGTATTTACCCCTTCTTGCACTACTTTGAAAAATGTTTAGTTGACCTCTTTCCTTATTTACTTTGCCCGTTTGAAATCAGAATTCCTTAATTAAAGGGAAACCTTGTGTGATTGATTTTCAAACTATTTTCTTACCTATTTTTGTTTCCTTTCTGCACTATAAATACACGATTGAATAATCCTTCACACACGATTAAGCACATAGAAATTATAACTCTCTTCTAAACTTATACTCTTGCTTCTTGACTGCACTTTGGCTTTTATAAGGCTACTGTTTCTCCCTACTTGCTTCTTTGAACTGGTATGTCCTAAAATTAATTTCAGTATCATTCTAATATGTTTATTTATAGTCTTTTTATCCATGTATGCTTTCAACTCTCGGCAAAGTTAATTTTGAAGTACCTACATGTTTTTGCCTACTCATTCTTTGTTTCTTGCTGCTAGTATAAACAATTTCTCCCATAACTCATTCCCCTATGTGTGCTGAGTTAAGGTATGGCCTGGCAACATCCCAATTGCTGTCTAGGGCTGAACCTGACCTTCAACAAGGTCTTAAGGCCCCAATTTTAAGGCCGACAGGCTGGTTAGGGCTGTGCCAGCATCCTAATTGCTGGGCATGACCACCAACCTGCCCTGGCCTCCCCTTAATTCCCTTTTATTGCACTTACACTTACTCCTAGTCTCTAAGTTCTGGCCCCCTCATATGAGCCTTGCCTTGGGACCTTGAGTTCCCTCTAAACTTGGACATTTGAGGGCTGGCCTTTCCACACTGCACTATAATCTGATTCTGCAATGATATTTGGGGTGTAAGCATTGCCTGGAACTCTTGAAGTTCCTTGGAACTTTGACACACCCCAAATAAGAGAAAGGCTTTTGAAAATATGATCCTGAAAGTTGGTTTATCTCATATTATTAGACTTTGAGTCTGGATTATGCTGATTAGTAGTGAATGTAGTTGCTGATGTAATTTTATTCTTTCCTCTGATTCATTTGGTCTGTGATAAATTTTGTAATAACTACTTGGGTGTATAGTGAAAGGGATGGGATCGAATGCACGCAAAGAGGT
The DNA here is from genome assembly GCA_026770625.1 of Nicotiana glauca. Classification (NCBI taxonomy): domain Eukaryota; kingdom Viridiplantae; phylum Streptophyta; class Magnoliopsida; order Solanales; family Solanaceae; genus Nicotiana; species Nicotiana glauca. The sequence continues at coordinate 103,524 of MU693150.1, forward strand.
AGATACCATGTTTTAGGGATATTTACTTTCAAAATTCAGCACCTTATGTAGATACCATGTTTTAGGGATATTTACTTTCAAAATTCAGCACCTCATGTAGATACCATGTTTTAGGAATTATTACTTTCAAAATTCAGCATCTCATGTACATACCATGTTTTAAGAATTATTACTTTCAAAATTTAGCATCTCATGTAGATACAATGTTTGTAGGACTTACTACTTTCAAACCTCTACATCTGACATAGATACCGTGCTCATTGGTTTTCTGCACTTCGTATAAATACCATGCCCATAAATCATTGCTGAAACTCTGTATATCATATAGATAATGTGCCTATAGTACTTCCTGCATTTTGCATATGCATCTGTCACTAGGTAAATCTGCTTATAGGAGTTAAAATAACCAATTGCATATAGTGATTTTCCCATAGGACTTCCTGTATTTTTCCTTATATAACTTTATTATTATTTTATCAATAAAATTCTATATCTCATTTCAGTCACCAAATTCCTCCTTTTTACTGCACTATTCTCTTCTTTTCAAAATTTTCGTTTATTCATTTCTTTGTTTAAATTTCTGCACTTGGACATTTTTCTTAAACAAATTATGAGACCACCTAGATCTTAATTTCAAACATGCTTGTCAACTATTATACACACCTACTTGTGATATTTATGTGGAATTATTTGTATGCTCTTTGCATTTGCAGTCACAACATAGCATGGCCGGGAACCACACTAGTGGATCTTGAGGGGTGCCTAACTCCTTCCCCTCGAGATAATTTCTAGCCCTTACCCGAACTCTGGTTTTCCAACTCAAAAACCTTAGTGTCCTAATGCACTTAATCATTAGGTGGCGACTCTTCAAATCAAAAACCCAAATCCCAAACGGGAATAGAGTTATCTTTCCAAATGTCGTAAACCCGATTTCGCGAGGAAAAATGGGGCGTCAACAGCATGGAGACTCTGCTGGGTATTTCTTTAGGCTTTTACGACATCATGTTATGTCTGAGTTTACTACTTCTTTACTGCTTTATTTATTGTCTTTATTCGAAACTGACTTGGCTTTTTGTTTCTTTTCTTTAACGCTTTCATTTACTGCTTTCCTTCAATGTCTTTGTAATTTTTGAGCAATTATTGTAATCATTATGAACGTGAAAATATGTGACAATTTGTTTTGTTTTTTTTGTAACTACATCTTCAACATCATATTCCACTCGTTCCAAACAAATACCATTGCAACGCTTTTAATAAGTTGTTGCGCTCTTCTGATATTATTACCCCCTAAATTTGGCAAAGTCATATTTGTGGTAAAACCAGTCGATCAGCGGTGCAGTCGACGGTTTCGTGCCTTTCCCTATTGAGTTGTCCGCTCAAGGGTATCGGTCTAATACCCCATAGAAACCTTATTCTATTTAACTGTGCATGCATCACTGTCAAACCTACTCAAGGTAGTTATGTTGTGCACATAATGACACCTTAGGATAGCCTTGTCCAAAGTCCACTGGGTTCCCTTGGAACCCAAACGGAGAACACCATATTCTGTACATTTATTTGGAGAACTAAATGCCACCATGCTAATTATTGGTTTAAATAGTCGAGTACGGTAGGGTAAGGGACTAACACTTTCTTTTGCAGAAAATGAGGCACAAAATCCCCAGATTCGGCATGGTTACCAACATTCACCCAAGGTTGCTAAGCTAGTGGGAATACCTTCATTCTAGTGACCGGACTCTCGTCCACAATATTTGGGGAATTTGCCTTCTTTTGGCCGTCAACGCCAACAAGCGACTAGGGTATTTGGAGCGAGGTTTGGTAGAGCAGGAGGGGAAATTCATATAGAGGATCGAGAATTGCCAGAACACTGAGGGAAATGAAGGAGGACAATTGGCTAGGGCTTATCTGCTGCTGGGGTTGCTTGAGCTGGTGAAGCTGTTCGATGAAGCTAAAAATGTCGAGTCTGGGGAAGGTCCTTCTAGGACCAAGTAGTTAGGAGTCTTTTCTTTTCGCTTTAAAATGTAATAAGGCCAATGGCCATTAGTGACATTTAACTTTATGCAATTTTAGTGTCGTTTTGGGATTCGTCTTATTTTTATCAATAAAATGAGCCATTTAGCATTATAAGTTCTCAAAATCAGCTTGTCGTTAGGCCTACCTCGGGCACAACGAGGCACCCAACTAAGGACACGAGTTATATTCTTATACTATGTTTTTAAATATTGCAACATTTCCTCATAATCCTTACTAACTTATTACCTTTTTTGTTTTTATTTTGTTTTATTCCCCTCCCCAAAGGTTAGTTCGTGCACTCTGGCATCATCATCCTACTCCATAAGATCTAAAGGCCCTCCACCTCCTCCTCCTCCTTCGAGTCCTATCAGAAACAAAAACAAGGCAAAAATGGAGGACTTGAGCAACGTCAGGAAGGAGAACTCAATTGAAAGGGTAGAGGTTCCTCAGGGTGTTCAGGTGTCCAAAGAAAGTGCCGCCCAGCTTGAACAGAAGTTACTGAAATTTCAAGAAGAATTGGACCAAGTTCGGAACTTGGAAAGCTTGTCATTCTCCCTCACTACCCAGACGTCAACTTTCCCAATGCTCAAAATCCTATACCTCCACAGAATATCCCCAAACCATAGAAACAAGCCGCTCCCCATCAAAATTGCAACATTTGTCACAGTTCAAACAACACCTCGCTCCTCCTTCCCGAACCGCTAAATGATCATCCCCACCACACTCCCATCTATGTGGAAACCATGCCACAATACACTCAACCCATTTCAAACACACCGAAGTCTGATGACAAAGACTACCTCATCAAGAATCTTGCTGTAGAGCTCAAGAAACTGACTATCCGAGTCCAGGATGTTGAAGGAAACAAAGGTATCGAGGGGCTGAATTATAAGGACCTTCGCATTCAACTTGATGTCGAACTTCCAGAGGGGTACAAACCTCCTAATTTCGAGATGTTTGATGGCTCTGGGGATCCTAGAGTCCATTTGAGGACTTACTGCGATAAGCTGGTCGGAGTCGGAAGAGATTAAAAGATTCGCATGAAGCTCTTCATGAGAAGATTAAAAGGTGATGCGCTATCTTAGTACATTAGCCAAGATCCCAAGAAGTGGACAAGCTGGGTAGGGATGGCATCCAATTTCATGGACGGGTTCAGATTCAACACAGAAAATGCACCAGATGTCTTCTATATCAAGAATTTGAAGAAGAAACCTATAGAGACATTCCGTGAGTATGCTACTCGTTGGAGATCAGAGGCTGCTAAGGTCAAGCCGTCCTTGGAAGAAGAACAGATGAACAGGTTTTTCGTCCAAGCTCAGGATCCATAGTATTATGAGACTTTGATGATGATAGAGGGCCAGAAATTCTCCGACATCATTAAGCTAGGAGAAAGGATTGAGGAAGGCATTAAAAGCGGTATGGTTACTAATTTTGAGGCACTGCAGGCCACCAACAAAGCCCTACAGTCTGGTGGAACGTCCAAGAAAAGGGACGTAAGTGCCGTGATGGTTGCACAGAGAACGAAATACCCAGTAAAATACCAAGCTTACTCGGTACCTCCTCTCACATATCAACCTATCCCTAATTACCAAGCACCTCCGCCATCCTACCAAATTCCATCACCGACTTACCAATCATCTCCATCCCCCACATATCAATCTACCTCACCAAGATATTCCCAACCCGCACCCGTCTACCAAGCCTATAATGCTCAGCCTTCTCACTACAATCACCTTCCGTCCGCTAAAACTTCCCCAGGCCACGTCCTAACTTTGACCGTAGACCTCCTAAGCAATACACCGCCATCATCGAGCCAATCGACCAGTTATATATGAAAGGCTCAAAGCTGCCGATTACGTCACCCCAATCCCTACCATAACTCCAGAAAATCCTTCCCAGTGGGTCAATCCAAACAAAACCTATGCATACCATTCCGGCATGAAAGGGCATACCATTGATGAATGCCAATCTCTGAAGGATAAAATCCAGGCTCTAATTGACAACAAAATCATCATGGCGAAGGAGATTGCTCCTAATGTTTGCAACAATCCCTTGCCTGATGATAAGGGTAGGGGTGTGCAAATGATCGAGGTAGAAGATGATTGGGACCCCAAAGGGTCGATTAGATTAATTGCCGAAGGTGATGAGCCCAAGAAACCAACACTCACACTGAATCCAATTGTAGTCCATATCCAACCCTCTAGGGATGCTGAAGTAAATATGTCCATACCTCTCGATCTTGGAACACCGTCATCCGCAAAGACCGCAGAGCCAATTGAGGTAGAATTTGTGTCTCCAAAGGCACCTATACCATTTGAAGTTGCTGTGTTACCTCCCAAAACAAGGGTGTCCATACCTGTAGCAATGTCAGCCACAGCACCATTCCATACACAGGCCATTCCTTGGGATTACACTGCCGAGGTGAGAAGGAAGGGGAAAACTAGGTATGGAGAAGCAATTGCAGCATAAGGTATGACCAGGACCGACAAAATTTATACCCTGGAGCACTTAGTTGAATCAAGTAAGCAGGCCTCTGGGCGGCCTATTGAAAGTGGGCTAAATGATCTCTGGCGGAAGATACAAGCAAAAGAATACTCAGTTATTGATCAACTAAATAAAACACCAGCGTAGATCTCCATCTTAGCTCTGCTGCAAAGCTTCGAGACACATAAGAATGCCCCGATGAAGATACTAAGCGAGGCGTATGTACCCAGTAACATAATTGGAGGAGAGATGGCAAACATGGTGAGGCAGATATTGGAGAGTCATAAAATCACTTTCCATGAGGATGAGTTGCCCCCTGAAGGGTTAAGCCACAACAAAGGGTTGCACATCACTGTGCAGTGTGAAGACTATCTCATCACCAGGACTTTGGTTGATGGAGGGTCCAGCCTCAATATTTGTCCATTAGTGACCCTCAGAACATTGGGGAAGAGTCTACATGAAATCAAGGATGGGGCTATCAATGTCAAAGCTTTCGATGGTTCCCAAAGGTCTACTATTGGGGAGATCAGTTTATGTCTATAAATGGGACCAACTTGGTTCGACGTCAATTTTCGAGTGATAGACATCCCAGCATCTTACAACTTACTACTGGGACCACCTTGGATCCATCCTGCTAGAGCTGTAGCATCAACCCTGCACCAGGCAGTAAAGTTATAGTGGAATCACCAAGAGGTGATCATCCATGGCAACGGTAGTAACCCCATATACAGTCGCCAGACCATGCCAGCGATTGGTGGAAGAAGGAAGTTTGGTGGAGAAACCTACCATAACATCGATCGAGTCAACGCTGTGGACAAAGATAAGTGGTGGGATAACAAGATAGAAAGTATACCAAATTGGAGCGGGCATGAACCTGGCAAAGGGCTCGGCAAAAACCTACAGGGAATTACCAAGCCTATCAAACTAAAGAAGCATGGAACCACCTTCGGGTTAGGGTATGGATATACTTGGCAAGAATTCAGGAACTGGTCGCCACCATGGCGTGGCCCTTACTATCCACTGGAGCACCTGATACCCTGCCTGGAACAGACTTTCCAGCCGGCAGACATCTTATATAGGTTAGAGGAAGAAGAAACATTGGCGGCGATGAAGAATCTATTCTTGGAAGAAGACGATATAGACTGTCATGTCATTTTTTAAGAGGAAAGGGAGGAAGGACCTTCCATACAAGCTGTGAGACGAGGAGCGTGCCTCAACAACTGGTCCATCAGGACCACCAAGGCCTAGAAATCTTCGGGGTAGCAATGCTGAACAAAGCACTATGCATTATATTTTACTTTTTTGCTAATCGATTTCCTTTCCGTATTATCCTTAAATTTTTGAAAGAGCTCCAACGTTCAAAAAAAAATTTTGAATTTATCAAAGCATTTCAGTTTCTTATAAATCTCGCTCTTATTATTTTCTCTGTCATTTACTTTATTTACACAACATTACTATTACTTATCTTGATGAACCGACGAATGTGACATGCGATGAGATAGCACAACGAATGTATATAGACTCAGAAGAGGATGATATACCAGAAGAGGTCGTTAAAGAGATTGAGGACTTTGATAATAGGCCCAAGTCTAACTTAGACGAAACTGAGCTCGTCAACTTGGGGGATACGGAGAATGTCAAGGAAACGCGCATCAGTATTCACCTGTCACCGTCTGAAAAGGAATAGTACATTGAGTTCTTAAAATAATATGAGGAAATATTTGCCTAGTTGTATGATGATATGACCGGTCTCAGTACATCTATTGTAGCTCACAAACTACCAACAGATCCAACATGTCTGCCTGTAAAGCAAAAGCTCAGAAAGTTCAAGCCAGACATGAGTTTGAAAATCAAGGAGGAAATTACCAAACAAGTAAAAGCCAGGATCCTCAGGGTAGTGGAATATCCAACATGGTTGGCCAACATTGTGCCAGTGCCAAAGAAGGATAGGAAGGTCAGAGTTTGTGTCAACTACCGAGACCTTAACCGGGCCAGTCCAAAACACGACTTCCCCTTGCCGAACATACACATCCTGATTGACAACTACGCCAAGGACGAGCTACAGTCATTCATCGATTGTTTTGCTGGGTACCATCAGATATGGATGGACGAAGAAGACGCGGATAAAACGGCTTTCATTGCACCGTGGGGGATGTATTGTTACAAGATGATGCCGATTGGATTAAAGAATGTTGGGGCCACCTATATGAGGGACATGACTACTATTTTCCATGACATGATACACAAAGAGATCGAGGTGTATGTAGACGATGTCATCATCAAATTCAAGAAAGCCACTGACCACATGGAAGATCTGAGGAAGTTCTTTAACTGATTGAGAAGGTATAACTTGAAACTGAATCCCGCCAAATGTGCATTCAGGGTTCCTGTCGGAAAATTTCTTAGATTCATCATAAGTCGACGAGGAATAAAACTGTATTCGTCAAAGGTTAAGGCCATTCAAGAATTGCCACCGCTGAAGAACAAGAAAGAGGTTATGAGTTTCTTTGGGAGACTCAACTACATCAGCCGGTTCATAGCCTAGTCTACTGTCATTTGTGAACCAATCTTTAAGATTTTGAAAAAGGATGCCACCACTAAATGGACTGATGATTGTCAGAAAGCCTTTGACAAAATCAAGGAATACCTGTCAACGCCTCCAGTTCTGGTCCCACCCGAACCGGGTAGACCGCTATTGCTCTACCTTGTAGTACTGGATGGGGCATTCAGTTATGTTTTGGGACAACATGATGAAATAGGAAGAAAAGTGCAAGCCATCTACTATCTCAGCAAGAAGTTCACCCCGTACGAGGCCCGGTATTCCCTGCTAGAACGCACCTGTTGTTCTCTGACTTGGGTAGCTCAGAAGTTGAGGCATTATTTCTTTGCCTATACAACTTATCTCATATCAAGGATGGATCCGCTGAAGTACATATTTCAGAAGCCCATGCCCATAGGCAAGATGGCCAAATGGCAAATCCTACTGAGTGAATTTGATATTTTCTACGTGACCCAAAAAGCGATCAAAGGACAAGCACTGGCAGATCATCTTGCAGAAAATCCCATGGGCGGAGAATACGAGCCTCTAAAAACGTATTTTTCCGATGAGGAGGTCTTTTTCATAGGAGAAGACATTGCAGAATCCTATGATGTCTGGAGAATGTTTTTCGACGGAGCAGCAAACTTTAAAAGAGTTGGCATAGGAGCAGTTCTAGTATCAGAAACAGGCCAGCATTATCCGATGTCCGCCAAACTCAGGTTCCCGTGCACCAACAACATGGCCGAGTACGAAGCCTGCATCTTAGGGTTCAAGCTAGCCGTTGACATAAACGTTCAGGAATTACTAGTTATCAGGGAGTCCAACTTGCTCATACATCAGGTCCGAGAAGAATGGGCAACCAAGAACTCCAAAATAATTCCGTATTTTCATCACGTACAGGAGTTGAGGAAGAGGTTTACAAAGACAGAATTCCGGCATGTCCTTAGAGTCCAGAATGAGTTCGTCGATACATTGGCCACTCTATCATCCATGATTCAACATCCAGATAAGAACTTCATTAATCCTATCTCGGTAAAAATCCAGGATCAACCCACTTACTGTGCTCATGTCGAAGAAGAAGCAGGTGGAAAACCATGGTTTCATGACATTAAGAAGTATCTGTCAATAGGAGAATATCCAGAACTTGCAAACACTACTCAGAAGCGCACACTGCGGAGGTTATCCAATCACTTCTTTCATAACGGAGGAATCCTGTATAGGAGGACTCCCGATATTGGATTACTAAGGTGTGTCTAAGCAAAAGAAGCATCTAGGTTGTTGGAGGAGGTTCATGCAGGGACCTATGGCCCACACATGAATGGTTTTGTCTTAGCCAAGAAAATACTCCGAGCTGGTTACTTCTGGATGACCATGGAGACGGATTGCATCCAGTATGTCCGAAAATGCCATCACTGGCAGACTCATGCAGACATGATAAAGGTGCCTCCTAACGAGCTCAATGAAACAAGCTCACCATGGTCGTTCGCTGCTTTGGGAATGGATGTCATCGGACATATCGAGCCTGCCGCATCAAACGGGCACAGGTTCATTCTAGTGGCAATTGATTATTTCACCAAATAGATTGAAACAACATCATATAAGGCAGTAACCAAGAAGGTTGTGGCAGACTTTGTCCACGACCATATCATTTGCCAGTTCGGCATCCCACAGTGAATTATCATTGATAATGGTTCCAATCTCAACAGTGATCTAATGAAAGCAATGTATGAGACGTTCAAGATCAAGCACAAGAATTCTACAGCCTACAAACCTCAGATGAATGGAGATGTAGAAACGGCTAATAAGAACATCAATAAAATACTAAGGAAAATGATAGAGAAACACAAGCAGTGGCACAAAAAGCTATCCTTTTCTTAATTGGGATACCGTACCACAGTCCGCACATCAACTGGGGCGACACCCTATATGTTGTTTTACGATGCCGAGGCATTCATTCATCTAAGGTAGAGATTCCCTCCCTGAGGATTATATAGGAAGCAGAACTTGAAGATACAGAATGGGTAAAGATTCGCTGTGAGCACTTAGCCCTTATAGATAGGAAAAGACTGAATGCAGTTTTCTATGGTCAATTGTATCATAACAGGATGTCCAGAGCCTTCAACAAAAGAGTCAAGCCGAGATAATTCACACCGGGGCAGCTAGTATTGAAGAAAAATTTTCCGCATTAGGATGAGGCCAAAGGAAATTTCTCTCCTAACTGGCAAGGACCGTACATGGTTCACCGGGTCCTAACAGGAAGAGCCCTCATACTCGCAGAAATAGATGGGAAAGTCTGGCCAAAACCGATCAATCCAGATGCAGTCAAGCGATACTATGTGTAACCATTTATGATCTCATTATGTAATTTGAACTACGCCTGACCTAATTCCCGTTGAAAGGGGATATGTAGGAAGCCCTATAGGTTCGGTCACAATTCAATAAAATTTTCATTTTCCCCGATATTGGAAACCGGGGCAGAATTTTGAGGAGGACCCTTAAAATTCCAAGGTCAACTTTCAGCCATTCATCGCACGCAGCCGTCTGAAGCACCAGCCCAGTAAACTGGGGTAGAATTTTGAGGAAGACCCTCAAAATTCCGGAGCGAGAGAGGTTGCAATGTCTTGAACCACGTCGCAGTCGTCGGTTCATCTAAAGAGAAAACTATTTTCATCTATGTATTTATATCACGTTTTTACTAAATCATGCATAACTACATCAAAATTGCTTTCTTTAGAACGCTACCCCAGTGAGAACCATGGCGAGCAGGACAAGAAAATTCCATGGGGAGACGGACTAACCTTCCCCCTTTACAAAACTCATGACTTTTCTTTGGATGCAGGCACCCAAGACATAAAATCATCAGATACAACTACATACTCATACTTTTTCAGGAATACAACTCTCAGAATCATCGCCTATTTACAAGTGCTATTCGTACGCAACATCCCCAGCAGCCACAGTGACAATCAACTAGCAGCTAATGTCCCTCAGCTAAGGAATTTTGTTACTCTTCACTTTTATTTCGCGCATTGCATAAGGGAACCTTTCTACCTTCCGAGACTAAGCATTGTCTCCATATGCATTTCTCTGCATTGCATAAGACTACCTTTCTGCCTTCCAAGACTAAGCATTGTCTCCATCTGCATTTTTCCTGCATTGCATAAGGCTACCTTTCTGCCTTCCGAGACTAAGCATTGTCTCCATCTGCATTTTCCCTGCATTACATAAGGCTACCTTCCTGCCTTCCGAGACTAAGCATTGTCTCCATCTGCATTTTTCTTGCATTGCATAAGGCTACCTTCCTGCCTTCCGAGACTAAGAATTGTCTCCATCTGCATTTTTCTTGCATTGCATAAGGCTACCTTTCTGCCTTTCGAGGTTAATCACTACCTCCATCCGGCATGGCTGAAATATCGCCACCTCTTATTCACATCGGCTGAAATATCGCCAACTTTACTTAATCCTGCATGGATGAAATATCGCCAACTTCATTTAAATCCCCATCGGCTGAAATACCGCCATTTATATTTATGCTTTACATCAGCTGAAATATTTCCAACTTTATTTAAATCTTTACATCGGCTAAAATATCGCCAACTTTATTTAAATCTTTACATCGGCTGAAATATCGCCATTTATATTTATTCTTTACATCGGCTGAAATATCGCCAACTTTATTTAAATCTTTACATCGGCTGAAATATCGCCATTTATATTTATGCTTTAAATCGGCTGAAATATCACTAACTTTATTTAAATCTTTACATCGGCTGAAATATCGCCATTTATATTTATGCTTTACATCGGCTGAAATATCGCCAACTTTATTTAAATCTTTATATCGGCCGAAATACCGCCATTTATATTTATGCTTTACATCGGCTGAAATATTGCCAAATCTTGTATTTCATGGCCTGAAATATCGCCAAATTTTCCAAAGGCATCATTGATCGGAGGCACCATTTTCATAGCCCGAGAATGCCATTCCATGGCCTAAGGACCCTCTTTTATCTTTTGCACATCATTATTCAAAGGCATCATGGTTCGGAGGCAGCATCTTCATAGCCCGAGAATGTCATTTCATAGCCTGCGAATCCTTTATTATACGCTTCATGGCCCAGGACGTCATGGTCTGAGGACGTCATCCTACCCGTCCAAAGACAACATTCATGGTCCAACGAGAATTTGCATCACGTTTAAGTTTATGCACGATATGTTTGTATTGCTCATTTGCAGGTACACCAGCTAGAAAAAGCCATTATAGCGGGAGCGATCTCGCTCCGATCCTCGCAGCCTATCAGTCCCTAACCATCCTTTCCAACCTAAATATTGCGTCCGTCCTTTTCAAAACCTCCATTGGCATATTCCACCGATGTATCCTAAACTACATATGACCTGATTCCTGTAAGACCAGGGATACGTAGGCAGCTCAGGAACCAGAGCTTGGTCAAAACATTTTTTTTTCAAGTCGTCTCTTTCAGTCAAAATTGATCATCATATCTTTACCGGACAACTCTTTTATCCTTCTCGAGTAAAGAGGGGCAACTGTTGATACCCAATTTTTCCTTACCTATTTTTATACTCAAAATATTCTCAAAATAGCTTGTAAATGCATATATAAGTATGCCCAAGAATTTTTACATTTTTTCCTAATTTTTAAAGCTTTTTAAAATCATTTTTTATTATTTGTTTTAGCAGTACAAAAAATCCAATAATTATTCCCAAAACTATCATTTTGGTGAGTAATTTATTTCCATCCTCATATTTACACCACAATATAATTATGGTGATTTTAGCATCTTTTTATAAATTTATTTGATAATTTTAAAGCTAAATTGCATAAAATTACAATTCTAGCCTATATTACGATTAATAGCATTTTACAATTATAAAATTATTCCCAGTATTTTTTAGATTAACGTTTATATATTATTAAATAGTTCAGTGCTTTCAATTTTCTTTTAAAATCATTTTTAACCATTTTAATTAAATTAAAAAGGGAAAATTGGCTATTTAATATATAGCCCATCTGCATTTCAAATATAGCCACATTAATGCCTTTAATTGACCCCATTCCAGGCCCAATTCTGTACCAGTCCAACCCAACCCCTGACCCATTTAAATTATCCGACCAGGCCTTTCTTTAAATCACAGCCGTTGATCTAAAAGATCAACGGCTCACACCCCACCTTTCCTTTTTTAATTTACCAAACCCCCAACCCTAATTCATTTCCCCTAATCCGATGCCCTTGAATCCCCTTCTTCTCCCATTCTCTCTGCAAACCCTAGTCGCCGCCACCGAAACTAACCCTAATCCCTTCCATTCTCGCCGGTTTCCATGGCTTCTCAGGCCATGGAACCCTCATACTCACCTCCTTTCGCTCTTGTGTGCCTGGTACTCAAAGGTTTGAGACTAGACTTCAAAGGTCTCCACTCAGACCTCCGTCGACTTGAGGTTTCCGGCCATCTCCTGCCTGGCTCCGGCATATCTTAGCCTCCTGAGCCTATTTCTAGCCTTATCCGACTTAGATCGGACCTTTTCCAAGCCTTTCTCATTCTAGGGTTCACCTGAAACCCTAGATGTTCGAAGTTTTTCTCCGATTCTCTTCAGATCTATGTGTATTCATGCTCTATTTTTGAGTTCTCAAAAGATTTTCCTAACTTTTCTTTAAAAATTTTACTTTCAAAGTCACTTCTTTCCGATTTAGGGTTTCTGAAAATGCTTAAGTGTTTTTTTTACTTTTCTTTTCCCTTTCTTTGTGTATGATTGTCTCTACTATGTTCTTATGTTTTCCTTTTACCGCGCATGTTCTTCTACTGTGTTTCTACGCTATGTGTTTGTATTCACTTCACGATGTTCTGCTATTTGCCTTCCACTATGACTTGATATGCTTCGTCTACTGTATTTCCTACCGCGTTCATTAAGTGTTCTTATTATTTTTTACCTTTTTAAGTTTCCTCTAGAATAGCTGCTTAAACATGTTTTCATCTACTGTTTTTTTTTGCTCTCATTATGTCTCGAATTAATTTCCTTACTCTGTTTACTTTGAACTTTCTAATGTATTTGTTGTTTCCTCATTTTGTCTTCTTTGCATCTGATTCAAATCAAAAACCCTAGGATTTGGGGTTTTTGGGTGAGTTTGGTCTTGTGTGTTTGGACTAGGGTTATATTTGAGCCCTGGACTCTCTCAAACTCGCTTTGGATCTACGTATTGAATTTGAACCCTTTTGTGTATGACTCTGAATTCTTCTATACTAGACTCTTCTGATTAGCATGACAGTCCCTTTTATATGTGTGTTAAAATCTTTCTTCAAAAAGGTTTTCCAACTTATGTTCGAATCAAAATCTTTTTTTTTGGATTAATTGATTGTTGCTGATTCTTCTTAAGTAAAGCCTCTCTTTACCTTTTTCTAACTTGGTTCATTCATACGAGATTTTTGACTCATGATTGCTTGGCTGTCAATTGGTTTCCTTTCCTTAATTTGCACAACCGTGTGCTGTCAAAACCCTTCCCTTAAATAACTATTATGTATTTACCCCTTCTTGCACTACTTTGAAAAATTTTTGGTTGACCTCTTTCCTTATTTACTTTGCCCATTTGAAATCAGATTCCCTTAATTAAAGAGAAACCTTGTGGGATTGATTCTCAAACTATTTTCTTACCTGTTTCTGTTTCCTTTCTGCACTATAAGTACACGATTGAATAATCCTCCACACACAATTAAGCACACAGAAATCACAACTCTCTTCTAAACTTATACTCTTACTTCTTGACTGCACTTTGGCTTTCATAAGGCTACTGTTTCTCCCTACTTGCTTCTTTGAATTGGTATGTCCTAAAATTAATTTCAGTATTATTCTAATGTGTTTATTTATAGTCTTTGTATCCATGTATGCTTTCAACTCTCTGGAAAGTTAATTTTGAAGTACCTACATGATTTTGCCTGCTCTTTCTTTATTTCTTGATGCTAGTATAAATAATTGCTCCCATACCTCATTCCCCTATGTTTACTGAGTTAAGGTATGGCCTGGCAGCATCCCAATTGCTGTCCAGGGCTGAACCTGACCTTCAACAAGGTCTTAACTCCCCAATTCTAAGGCTGAGAGGCTGGTCAGGGGTGTGCCAGCATCATAATGGATGGGCATGACCACCAGCCTGCCCTGGCCTCCCCTTTAATTTCCTTTTATTGCACTTACACTTACTCCTAGTCTCTAAGTTCTGCCCCCTCCTATGAGCCTTGCCTTGGGACCTTGAGTTCCCTCTGAACTTGGACATTTGAGGGCTGGCCTTTCCACACTGCACTATAATCTGATTCTGCAATGATATTTGGGGTGTAAGCATTGCCTGGAACTCTTGAAGTTCCTTGGAACTTTGACACATCCCAAATAAGAGAAAGGCTTTTGAAAATCCGATCCTGGAAGTTGGTTTATCTCATATTATTGGACTCTGACTCTGGATTAGGCTGATTAGATGTGAATTTAGTCACTGATGTAATTTTATTCTTTCCTCTAATTTATTTGGTCTGTGATAAATTTTGTAATAACTACCGGGGTGTATAGTGAAAAGGATAGGATCAAATGCATGCAAAGGGGTAGATACCATGTTTTAGGGATATTTACTTTCAAAATTCAGCACCTCATGTTGATACCATGTTTTAGGGATATTTACTTTCAAAATTCAGCACGTCATGTAGATACCATGTTTTAGGAATTATTACTTTCAAAATTCAACATCTCATGTAGATACCATATTTTAGGAATTATTACTTTCAAAATTTAGCATCTCATGTAGATACCATGTTTGTAGGACTTACTACTTTCAAACCTCTGCATCTCACATAGATACCATGCTCATAGGTTTTCTGCACTTCGTATAAATACCATGCCCATAAATCGTTCCCGAAACTATGCATATCATATAGATAATGTTTCTATAGGACTTCCTGCATTTTGCATATACATCTGTCACTAGGTAAATCTGCTTATAGGAGTTAAATTAACCAATTGCATATAGATGATTTGCCCATAGGATCTATGCATGACAATAACAGCGATAAAATCAATAACGCTTAGAGAGCATGCCTATAGGAGCGATCAACTAAATCTGAATCGCCCATTTGCTCCTAAGTTTAAAATCAGTGGTAATTTGTTTAACAGTCGGAGAGCTTACAACTAACAATTTTTTTTTGCAATCAGTTTATTCCTCCAATAATAGATATCATACCTATAGGTCCCGTTTAACACATAGGCAAATAGTTAAGTAATTAATCAACTATGTCAGTTTTCAACATTTAAATCTAAGCAGGACTAATTTGGACTCCCTATCTGGAAAATATGTGGTAAATCAACCTATCCTACACCTTAATTTAATTCAGACCAAATCAGTATGTGTAATACATGCTAAACAATTTGTTTCTTAAAATGAGGAGGCCTGTTTGAGCCCTTAGTTGATACTAGTTCCCTTTAACTGCATTATGTGTTTTGACTGTCGCCCTAGATTTTTATCCTTTTAAACTTTGAAAAGCCAAGCTCCCTCCCCTTTAGGATTAGTAGTCCCAACTGCCTTCGGGACTGATAGGTGGGACGGGTAATAGCATGCAGTAGGTAACGATACCATTACGCGCTTAACACCTTAACTGGGTGGGAAGGGTAGACATGGAGATGATGATCACGCGATAACACCATGCGTACGATTGGCTACCGGTGTTGGTGGATGATCCATGTGTTTCACAAACCTAGGACCCCTTTCCCTCATGTAACTTTATTATTATTTTATCAATAAAATTCTATATCTCATTTCAATCACCAAATTCCTCCTTTTTACTGCACTATTCTCTTCACAAAATTTTCGTTTATTCATTTCTTTGTTTAAATTTCTGCACTTGGACATTTTTCTTAAACAAATTATGAGACCACCTAGATCTTAATGTCACACATTGTTGTCAACTATTATACACACCTAATTGCGATCTTTATGTGGAATTATTTGTATGCTCATTGCATTTGAAGTCATAACATAGCATGACCGGGAACCACACTAGTGGATCTTGAGGGGTGCCTAACACCTTCCCCTCGAGATAATTTCTAGCCCTTACCCGAACTCTAGTTTTCCAACTCAAAACCCTTAGTGTCCTAATGCACTTAATCATTAGGTGGCCACTCTTCAAATCAAAAACTCAAATCCCAAATGGGAATAGAGTTGTCTTCCCAAATGTCGTAAACCCAATTTCACGAAGAAAAAGGGGGCGTCGATAACAACAATTACAATACGGACTCACGAGCATGTTTGACACCGACTTATAGATACTTGTCACCATGCCTATACGTCGTACTCCACAATTAACACATAGAAAATAAGACACATCTCCTAATCCCTCAAGCTAAGGTTAGACCAAATACTTATCTCGATGCCACGAACACAATTCAAGCCTCAACTACTGCTTTACCTCTTGTTTCCACCACCAATTTGCTTGTATCTAGCCACAAGTTACTTAACTATATCAATAAATGCTAAATGAATCAATTCTAATGCATGAAAATAAGTTTTCCAATGATTTTCCCAAAAAGTCAAAAATCGACCCCGAGCTCA
This sequence comes from Nicotiana glauca, assembly GCA_026770625.1. Taxonomy (NCBI): domain Eukaryota; kingdom Viridiplantae; phylum Streptophyta; class Magnoliopsida; order Solanales; family Solanaceae; genus Nicotiana; species Nicotiana glauca. The sequence goes on from MU693150.1 coordinate 120,150, forward strand.
CAAGGTCAAAACCCGAGGTTCGAACTAAAACTCGATTACCCATTCAACCACGAACCCAAATATATAATTTATTTTGAAATCGGACCTCAAATCGAGGTCCAAGTCCCCAAATTTTGAAAAATCTAAGTTCTATCTAAAACACCCAATTTCCCCCATAAAAACCATTGATTTTGAGTTGAAATCATGTGAAAATATGTTAAAGATTAAACAAAATGAGTTATAAATGACTTACAAATGATTTGGAAGAGTAATTGTCTTTGAAAAATCGCCCAAAGATGTTTAGGTTTTGAAAAGGTTGTAAAAATGGTAGAAATCTTGTCTGAAATTCATTTTAGTAGGTCTATTATGTCGCAATTGCGAGCAGGGTTCGTAAAACTTGCTTTCCTCGCATTTACGATCAGGGGTTCGCATTTGCGAACCGTGAGGATTCCTGTCCTCTTCGCATTTGCAAAGCTGCTGTCGCATTTGCGAGATATCGCAATTGTGTTAAATACTTCGCATTTGCGACCAAGGCAGCCCGGGCCCTCTTCGCATTTGCGATACAAATTTTGCATTTGTGAGCCAGGCTTCGCAATTGCGAAGCATGCAGACCTACAACACAACAGTAATTTTCTAAGTCCAAGTTTTACTCCGTGGCCTATCTAAATCTCGCCCGAGCCCTCGGGGCTCCAAAACAAACATGAACACAAGTCCAAAAATATCATATGGGCTTGCTCGTGCAATCAAATCATCAAAGTAACATCAATAACTATGAATTTAGCATCAAAATCAAAGAAAAATCTCATGAACTCTTAAGTTCAAATTTTTACAACCGAGGGTTCGATTCACGTCATATCAAGTCCGTTTCTTACCAAATTTTACGGGCTCAACTTATATACCATATAAGACTTGTACCGGGATCTGGAACCAAAGTACGGGCCCGACGCCATCAAATTTCAATACATTCAAATTTCCAAAAACTCTTGAAATTTCAGTTAACAATTTTCTTCAAAAATTCATTTCTCGGGCTTGGGACCTTAGAATTCAATTCCGGCATATGCCCAAGTCCCATATTTTCTTACGAACACCTCCGGGACCGCTGAATTATGGGCCCAGATCCGTTTACCCAAAACATTGACCGAAGTCAACTTAAATTTATTTTAAAAGCAAAAATTATCGTTTTCCACAGATTTCCTCATAATGGCTTTCCGAATTCATGTTCGGACTGTGCATGCAAATTGAGGTAAGAAAAAAAGTAGGTTTTAAGCCTCGGAACACAAAATATATTTCCAAAACAAATGATAACCTTTTGGGTCATTACATTCCCCATCTCTAAAACAACCGTTCGTCCTCGAACGGACATAAGAAGGAAGTACCTGAGTCGGAGAAAAGATGGGGATAATGGCTCCGCATAGTGGACTCGGACTCCTAGGTCGATGTCTCAACAGGCTGACCTCTCCACTGAACATGAACAAAAGGAAAACTCTTCAATCTATACTGATGAATCTGCCAGTTTAGAATAGCTACCAGCTCCTCTTCATCGGACAAGTCGTTCTCCAACTGGACAGTGCTGAAATCTAAGACGTGGGATGGATCGCCGTGATACTTCCAAAGCATAGACACATAAAACACTGGATGCATGACTGATAAGCTCAACGGCAATGTAAGTCTATAAGCCACATCTCCCACTCGATCAAGAATCTCAAATGGGCCAATGAACCTAGGGCTAAGCTTGCCCTTCGTTCCAAATCTCATCACGCCCTTTATAGGCAACACCCGAAGCGACACTCGTTCGCTGACCAAGAATGCCATATCATGAACCTTAGGGTCGGCATAACTCTTTTGCTTGGACTGAGATGTACGAAGCCTATCATGATCCTGACCTTGTCCAAGTCATCCTGTACTAGATCCATACCCAAAAACCGAGCCTCCCCGACTCAAACCATCCAACCGACGACCAACATCGCCTATCATAGAAAGCCTCATAAGGAGCCATTTGAATACTCGACCGGTAGCTGTTGTTGTAGGCAAACTCTGCTAAAGGAAAGAACTGATCCCACGGGTCTCCAAAGTCAATGACACAAGCTTGGAGCATATCCTCTAAAATCTGAATAATATGCTCGGACTGCCCGTCCATCTGAGGATGAAATGTTATGCTCAATTCGACCCGTGTGCCCAACTCACGCTGAATTGCTTTGCAGAAATGTGAGGTAAACTGCGCACCTTGGTCCAAAATGATAGACATGGGTACACCATGAAGACGAAAAATCTCCCGGATATAGACCTCAACTAACCTCTCGGGAGAATAGGAAACTGCCACAGGAATGAAATGTGCTGACTTCCTCTGAGTCAGTGGGAGTCCAACAATGAAGTCCATAGTGATAAGCTCCTACTTCCACTCAGGAACCTCAATCTTATGGAACAAACCACTAGGTCTATGATTCTCGTACTTACCTGCTGACAGTTCAAACACCGAGCCACATATGCAACAATATCCTTCTTCATCCTCCTCTACCAAAAATGCTACCGCAAATCCTGATACATATTAGTGGCGCCCGATGAATAGAGTAACGGGAACTACGAGCCTCCTCTAAAATAAACTCTCGAAGCCCATCTACATTAGGCACACAAACTCGACCCTACAGCCTCAAACTCCATCATCTCCTAATGTAACCTGCTTGGCACTACCGTGCTCCGTGTCCCTAAGGACATACAAATGAGGGTCATCATACTACCAATCTCGGATACGCTCCAATAAAGAAGAATCACCGACCGTGGAAGCTAACACCCGGCTAGGCTCAAAAACTTCCAACAACATGAACTGATTGGCCAAAGCCTTAACATACAAAGTAAGCGGTCTCCCATCGACCAGAATATGCACAAGACTACCCATACTGGCTGACTTCCTACTTAAAGCATCGGCCACCATATTAGACTTCCCCGATGATATAAGATGTTGATATCATAGTCTTTCAATAGATCCAACCACCTTCTCTGCCTCAAATTTAACTCCTTTTGCTTGAACAAGTGCTGCAGACTCTTGTGATCCATGAACATGTCACATGACACGCCATACAGGTAATGCCTTCAAATCATCAATGCGTGAATAATGGCTGCTAACTCCAAATCATGAATTGGATAATTATTCTCATGAATCTTCAACTATCGTGAATCATAAGCAATGACCTTTCCATTCTGCATCAACACCGCACCAAGTCCAATACGAGATGCATCACAATAAACTGTATATGGCCCTGAACCTATGGGCAAACCAATACAGGCGCCGTAGTCAAAGCTGTCTTGAGCTTCTGAAAGCACGCCTTACACTCGTCTGACTACCCGAACTGGGCACCCTTCTGGGTCAACCTGGTCATCGGGGCTGCAATAGATAAAAACCCTCCACAAACCGACGATAATAGCCTGCCAATCCCAAGTAACTTCGAATTTCTGTAGCTGATGCGGGTCTAGGCCAGTTCTTGACTACTTCTATCTTCTTTGGATATACTTAAATACCCTTTATTGATACAACATGACCTAAGAATGCAATCGAACTCAACCAGAACTCACACATCTAAAACTTAGCATATAACTGAGTATCTCTTAAAGTCTAAAGAACCACTCTCAGATGCTGCTCATGCTCCTCCCAGCTGCGGGAATAGATCAAAATATCATCAACGAAGAATATTACGAACGAATCCAAGTAAGTCTTGAACACACGGTTCATCAAATCTATAAAAGTTGTTGGGGCATTTGTCGACCCGAATGACATCACCAAGAACTCCCGTACCGAGTGCGGAAAGCTATCTTAGGGACATCGGATGCCCTAATCCTCAACTGATGGTAGCCAGATGTCAAGTCAATCTTTGAAAATTCCTTGGCACCCTAAAGTCATCAATCCTCGGACAGATACTTATTTTTGGTTGTAACCTTGTTCAATTGCCGACAATCTATACACATCCTTATCGATCCATTCTTCTTCTTAACAAACAACACCGACACACCCCAAAGCGAGACACTAGGCCTAATGAAGCCTTTATCAAGCAAGTCTCACAACTGCTCCTTCAATTCTTTCAACTCAGGCGGGTCCATACGATACGGTGGAATAGAAATGGGCTGGGTGGCTGGAGCCAAATCAATGCAGAAGTCTATATCCCTGTCGGATGGCATACCCAGCAGGTCTTAAGTAAATACCTCAGGAAACTCACAAACAACATGCACAGAATCCATAGAAGTAAACTCAGCACTAGAATCACAAACATATGCCAAATAGGCCAAACACCCCTTCTCGACCATACGTCGAGCCTTCATATATGAGATAACACTATGGGTAGAATGACCAGGAGTCCCTCTCTACTCTAAATGGGGTAAACCCGGCAAGGCTAATGTCACAGTCTTGGCATGACAGTCCAAGATAGCGTGGTAAGGTGATAACCAGTCCATCCCCAATATGACATCAAAATCAATCATATCCAATAGTAACAAATCTATCGGAGTCTCAAGACCCCCAAACACAACTATACATGAGCTATGGACATGACCTACCACAATAGAATCACCCACCAATGTAGACATATATATAGGAGCACTCAAAGAATCACTAGGCATGACCAGATACGGTGCAAAATAAAATGACACTTAGGAGTATATATACCCTGGATCAAACAGAACTGAAGCCTCTCTACTACAAACTAGAACAGTACCTATGATAACTTCATCAGAAGTCTCAGCCTCAGTCTTGGCTGGAAGAACGTAACATCGTGGCTGGGCCCCACCACTTTGAATTACATCTCTGGGACGACCTTCTGCTGGCTGGCCTCTACATCTAATACCTCTACCATCACCTCTAGCACCCCTACCTCCACCTCAAGATGGCTGAGTGGGTGGTGGAACACTTGGTGCTTGAACCATGGCACAGAAATACTGGTGCTGAGAATTGCTCGGTGCTCGAGGGCAAAATCCAGTAATATGCCTCGTGTTACCATAAGTGAAACAAGCCCTCGACTTTTGGGACTGACGAACCTGAAAACTCTGAAGTGGAGGTGTACTAATAGGAGCTGGAGATGCATATAAGACTGCTGATCATAATACTACATGTGATAACCACAACCACCTGGGACACCGTGAGAAGCCTGTAGTGCTAAATGAAACAACCTGGAAGGATGCCCCTACCAAAAGAATCCCTGCCTCCAGACGGGGCACCACTGAACCTATCGGAATAACGAGGTCTCTTGTCCGACTCCCGACCACTCCCCTGTGATACAACCATCTCAACTCTCTTGGCCACATTGGCCGCATCCTGGAAAAAAATCTCGCTCCCTGTCTCCTTAGCCATCTGCAATCTAATAGGCTGAATGAGTCCCTCAATGAACCTCATCACTCTCTCTCTCTCAGTGGAAAGTATAAGAAGAACATGATAGGACAAATAAATAAACCTGGTCTTGTATTGAGTAACAGTCATAAAACCCTACTAGAGATGCTCAAACTGCATCTGATAGTTCTTCCTTTGAGTGACAAGAAGAAATTTCTCCAGAAATAGCTGAGAAAACCGATACCAAGTCAAAGATGGTGACCGGAATGGTCTGGCCAAACAATAATCTCTCCACCAAGTCTTGGCGGATCCAGATAAGCAAAAAGTAGCAAAGTCGACCCCATTGATCTCCACTATCCTCATGTTCCTGAGAACGCCATGACAACTATCTAAATAATCCTGGGGATCCTCAGAAGATGCACCGCTGAAAGTAGTAGTGAAGATCTCGGTAAAGTTGTCCAACCTCCACAAAGCCTCCAAAGATGTAGCTGATCTATCACGGACCTGTGTTGCTGCTCGACTGAAGAAGCGGTACGTGACCTCGCCATTCGTGAAAGGACAAGAGTAGAGGTTTCAATTTAGCAGTGAGAGAAAAAAATCACACGACAGAGAAGAATAGAAGTGAAACTTTTCCAAACTCTGTAGCCTCTAAGGGATAAATACAGACATCTCGGTACCGATCCCTCAGTCTCTACTAAGCTTGTCCATGAATTGTGAGACCTATGTAACCTAGAACTCTGATACCAACTTGTCGACTCGGATTTTCTACCCTCGAGAGTCGTGATGGCGCCTACTAATGAGAGCTAGGCAAGCCAATTATTCCAACTTTTAACCATTTTCATTTTTAATCCCTTACCAATTCCAAACAACATAATAAAACAGCGAAAATAATAATAACCAAATAGTGCGAAAGACGAAATGTGATACTTTAAATTAGTACAAGCTGCGGAAGTCTAAGTCAAATCTACCCAAAATTTGGTGTCACAATGTCACGGGCTGTCTATGAATATTACAAATAAAGTCTGAATAGAAATACATGAATTTGTTTCTGAATAAGTAAAAACAGCAAGGAAATGATAGGAGAAGACGCCAAGGCCCATAGACGCCTACAGGACTACCTTGGGTCGCCTGAATGGACTGAAGATAGCACCCTCACTGTGGTCCAAAAGCTGTAGCACCGGGATCTACACACGGTGTAGAGTGTAGTATCAGAATAACCGGTCCCATGTGCTGGTAAGTGCCTAGGCTAACCTCGGTGAAGTAGTGACGAGGCTAGGACCATACTACCAAATAAACAAGTGCAGTTAAATCATATACAACAGAAAATAAAAGTAGATATTTACAATTAAAGACAAGAGAGGGGAAAACATGCTGCGGGGAGTATTAGATAACAACAGAATACCAAAAGAGGAAGGTAAAGAAACCAAATACAATTGCCAACAAGAATAAGAAAACAAACAAGTGTGCACTTTCATTTCTTACTTGTTGCAGGTGTGCAACCCGATCTTATTTCAAATATTTCTGTGGCGGTGTGCCACCCGCCCCTATTTTATATATCTTGTTGCACGCATAAAACCCGATCCCATTTCATATAACTTGTTGCGGGTGTGAAACCCGATCTCATTTAAAATATTTTTGTGGCGGCGTGCCACCCGCTCCCATTTCATATATCTTGTTGCAGGCATGAAACCCGATTTTCAAATTTTTTCGTGGCGACGTGCCACCTGCTCCCATTTTCATATATATCTTGTTGCATGCGTGCAACCCGATCCCATTTAAAATATTTATATGGCGGCATGCCACCCGCTTTTATTTTATATATCTTGCTGCAGGCGTGCAACCCGATCCCATTTCAAATTTTTCTGTGGCGGCGTTCCACCCGCTCCCTTTTCATCTATCTCGTTGCATGCATGCAACCCGATCCCATTTCATATATCTTGTTGCAGGCGTGGAATCCGATCCCATTTCAATTCAACATCAATCATAAAAGAATACCGGCAAGGAAAGAAGAGTATAACAACAACATCCAGCAAGGGAGACAATATCGTAGACAATAACATCCCGGCAAGGGAGATAATGTCATAAAAATAACATCCCGGCAAGGGAGCCAACAATGATAATCAACTTGTTAAGCTTGAACAAATAACAACGGAGTCCCAACAATTACAATACGAGACTCACGGGCATGCTTGACACTAACGTATAGATACTCGTCATCATGCCTATACGTCGTACTCCACAATTAACACATAGCAAATAAGACACAACTCCTAATCCCTCAAGCTAAGGTTAGACCAAACACTTACCTCGATGCCACGAATACAATTAAAGCCTCAACTACTGTGAGCACGTGATTTTTACCCTACATATGAGTTATTCCCATAAAATTCAAATAAATAATTTTTCTTTATTTTTACAATTTGAGTGAATTTTGTTTACATGTCATTTGTGCATCAAATATAAAAATACAAAAAATATGCATTCGCATTTAGGAAATTCATTTTACATGTAGTAGGTATTAATGTATTTTTATTAACAATTTAAAATACCATTTTTGTGTTTCAATTGAAAATTGCCATGAAATAGAAGTAGTTGGTTTAACAATTTTAATAAAATCAAAATAAATACAAAAATACAGAAAAGAAAATAAATACAAAAAAATATATATAATACGAAAATATAAAAAAATACAATGTATAATACAAAATACAAATACAATATATAAGAACTGGGCCAATTACAATTCAGTGGCCCAAGTAATACAATACACAGACCAGGCCCAATGAAATCAGCTCGGTCTGTCTATACAGACCTGAAACGACACCGTCCAGGGGAAACAAAATCTAGACCGTTAAAAATTTGATCAAACGGTCCTAGAGTAACGATTGTCTAACAAATAAAATGACGCCGTATTCTAGAATCAATCTAAGCCGTCTATATAATTAATCCAATGGCCACAATTAAGCGACCATTTAAAAGGAACGACGACGTATTGAGGTGATAGAATCTGAGCCATCGTTTCACTTGATCCAACGGTCCTAGATTCTCCAAAGCTTTTAAAATACACACAAACGTTACACATTTCACTCATTACACATTTCGTCTCTAAACATAAAACCCTAGCCGCCCTAGAGTCCTCTCCATCACCCGCCGGAAACCTACCGGCGGGGAACGTTACCATTTCTGATTGAACCACCAAGAACACCCCATGACCTCCTCCGTCCCCTATTTCACCCTATCCCGTTGGTTTCCCTCGAAAGCCCTTAGAAGTCTTCGAATAACCCAAAAGGTGTCACCGGAACCCTACTCCGGCGACCACCACTTATGAATCAGAGTCTGGCGTTAACACCATATGACTGCCTCCTCATCCTCTTCAACCCCCACTAGGTAGTTTTCCTCAAATAAGCCCCAAATTTCTCGAATATTGAAATGTGTGTCGCCGGAATTCTACTCCGGCAAACACTCCAGGTCCAAAAACTACCCTGTTAAACCCATACCTCTATTCCTAAGAGTCTTTTCACAAAAGACTCGATGAGTCTGCTCGAAGATCAAAAATCCAAGAAAAGAGACTCTTGAACTTCCGATGTTCTGGAAAATCAAGAAAAAAAAGAAAAGAAAATGAAGAAAAGAAGACAGAAGAAAGAAAGAAAGAAAGAAAAAAGAAACAAGAACCAAAAACTAAGTACCCTAATCCTGATTTTTCTACTTGCACGTCTCCTTTCTGATCTTTTCTATTTTTTCTGTTTCTTTGCCTCCCTGATTATTCTATGAGTTCTATTACATGCTTAGTTGCCTTCTGATTGTGCTTAGTTGCAAAAAGCATGCCTGTAACCGTGTAGTTTTCTGATCTTTTCTACTTTGGAATCACATGGCTATAGTGGTCTTTTCTGTTAAAGTTCTTAGTCAAAAATCGCATGTATTGTTATTCATAGCCATATTTAGATTTTAGGGCTCTTATT
>MDKF010354711.1:0-27169 GCA_026770625.1 Nicotiana glauca
GTCCCAATCTCTTGTGCCATAAAGACACACTACAGTTCTTAGTAGATATAATAGAGTCTGCCTTATTTGAACTAGTGCAATTGTTTGCAGAGGATGCTAGCTTTTTGTTGTGCTTGATTGTCAGTTGTTGTACTGATTCTTCAGGGATATCCAGCTTCAGAATATAGAGTCCACATTCTTCTCTACCAATCCCCAGAACCTTCCCACTCAAGAGGTCCTGAAAAATACAGAAATCAGGAAAGAAAGCCACAAGGCATCTCAACTCCTTTGTAAGCTTGGAGACTGAAAGCAAATTGTATTTGAAGTCTGGAATGTACAATACATTCTGTAATGATTTTGTTTTGAAGATTGTGGACACTCCTGATTTACTGATAGCAATCTGCTCACCATTAGGAAGATGAACCTTAGTATGATCTATACTAGTCAAGTCTTTGATTTCTATCAGTACTGTGGAATTGTGCACCGTGTGATTTGAAGCCCCTGTATCTACTATCCAGTTACTATTAACTAGCTGAGTCATAAAGGCTGTTATAGTACCTGTGCTATTTATAGTTGCTGCATTAGCCACTGATTCCACCTGTTTTCCTTTGTTCAGCATGTGCAATATCTGATCATATTGTTCTTGAGTAAACACTGGAGCAGGAGAAAATTGAGAAGAAGATTGTGCAGATAGTTGTGTAGTAGGCTGAGGAGTAGATTGTTGAAATTCTCTGGCAGTAAATGCATTGTTCACATGTGAACCTGAATAACCTCTTCTCTTGGCCTTGAAATCATAGGGATATCCATGAAGTTTATAACAAGTGTCTTTTGTATGACCTTTCAAGAGACAGTAGTCACATTGAAGTGTAGGCCTCCCAAAATTATTTCTAGGTTTGAAATTGCTAATTCCAATTTCTGCATTAGCTTTACTCATCAGTGTTGTAGTCTCACCAATGCTAACATTTAGAGCTGCACTATTTTTCCTTTGGCTCTCAACATTAACTACCATAGCGTAGGCCTAGTTAACATTAGGAAGAGGCTGAATCATGAGAATCTGATCTTTAGCATTATCAAATGAATCATTTAGACCTGTTAAAAACTGATACAGCTTCTGTAATTGGTAGTGTTCTGTATGTTGCTTAGATTCAGGGCATCTACATGAAGGAGGAGGAGCTAAAGACACATACTCATCCCATAGTTCTCTAAGTTTTGAGAAATATTCTGATACAGTTAACAGATTTTGATTCAATTTAGCAATCTCCTTGTGGAGATAAAAGGATCTAGCAGCATTCACCTTATAAAACCTTTCACGAAGATCCTCCCAGACCTTAAAGGCATTGGATGCATAAATCACAGTACTTAGTAGATTAGGAGCTACAGTGTTCATTATCCAAGCTAGAATTCATGAAGGCTGGGATCGTAAAGCTCCTTTATACAAGTTCCTAGCACAAAACCTAACTTGTTTTTACCATGCAATACAATTTTCATAGATCTGCTCCAAAGAGAATAATTTTCAGATCCTCGAAGTTGAATCGAGATGAGAACAGCACCTTGAGTATCAGAAGGATGTATATACAAAGGGTGATTATGATGAACTAAGTCGTTATTCTGGTTTTCAGATGTAACGATAGTCGAAGTCAACTCATTTTCAGTAATCGTCATAGTAGAGAAAATTACTTACTCAGATTGTTGTGAAATGCAGAAGAAATTGGTGAATTGTACCGAAATTCACAAACCCTAGCTGGAAGAATTGTATCTTCACCTGTAGCTTTGAACTGAATGAAGAAAAAAAAAATTGATTAGCTCGATTATATCTTCTCCTTACTCATCTGCCATTGATAAACTCCTCGGAATTAGACCGGGCTCTGATACCAAGTTAAAGTAGCCATAGCTATTGAAGCAATGGAGTATGAAACAGAGGAGAAGAAGAAATGAAATCTCTGTATATTGAAGATATTGAATTAACTGTTTCTAACACTGTACATGTATATATACATCACATACACACTTAATAATATTTAATTGTTGACAGCTGTACAAGTGACCCCACTAACTAATCTTTTAACTAACTATTACACTGTACATTATCCTCAACAATACATAATCAGAACAGTGATTGATACCTGGACAACAGTAGTAAAACTTTAAAATAGCCAAATAAAGGTCTAAAATAACTTCAAATGGGTGTTCAGCTACTAATTGCAGGAGAAACAACCGAAAATAGCTCCTACTTCTATTTGTAAGGAAGATCAACAGCAATAGCAGCTAGAGCACAAGTCCACAGTTCTGAACCAGATAACCCAGTAGATTTGACAACTTCAACAGTAATGAGATTTTAACAAGTCCTAAATATCGACGGGCAGAGACTCAAACCTTTACGACACACTATAATTTGGACTCAACCTTTTTGAATTCCTTTAAAATTCAGCTAAAAGAAACAGCCATTTACCGATTTTTGGTAACTTTTGGGGTTGATTTTAATGGCTGCTTTGAATAGTTTTGGGGTGGAGACGAAGAAGCAAAGGGGATTAGGGTGTGTAAGAGTTGAGGGAGATGAAGACGTGAATGGGGGGGGTCTCTCTGGTTGTTGATTTGTGAAGAAGAAGACGAAGCGAGGGTACCCTTTCCAAAAGCTGCGGATCCAGTCTCCTCCTCTATTAGGTCTAGGTTAAGTCATATTAACGAGAGGGATCCAGGTCGAGTTTGGGGGAAAACGGGTTACGGGTTTTGGGTATTTAGAAGACTTGGGCCTGGGTAGAGTATTGGAGGGCAATTGGGCTTAAGAATTAAAATGCAACAGCCCAACATTTGATTTCTCTACTTCTTTTCTTTTTTAATACAAATCTTTTTTTTAATCCCTTTTTCTTTTAAAAAGAAAAAAAAGAGTAAAACCTAATTTAATTCCTAGCCAAATTATGCTATCAAATTAAACTAATTAATTCTAACTAGTAACTACCACAACTAATTAAAAATTAATTTAAAAGAAAACTACCACAATTCAAAATTGAAATTAAAAAGTACAAAAATAAACTATTTTTGTGATTTTTCTATTTTTATAGAATAACGAATTTGCTAATTAATCCTAAGATGTAGGATTAAATCCTAAATTCAAACGCAACATATTTTTGTATCTTTCATTAATTAACATGCGCAAACAAATGCGAACAATTAAAAATGCTACAAAAATCTACGAAATTGCGAATAATGAAAAAATTATTTTGTTGAATTTATGGGAGTAATTTACATAGCGCAAAAACCACATGCTCACACTAAAGATATCCTTATTCAGTTAAGCAAGTAAGCCTTAGAGCCCAATTCCATCATCCGGAATTCTCTGCCAGGCATGTTGCAACACACGCTCACCGTGTCAATAACTACACGCAGCACCAAAACATGAATGCATATCTTAGTTGAATTCACACCTTGCCCCACATTAGTAACAGGACCACAATAACATTTTCCTATCAAATTAGCCAAAATTCCACAAATCTGATGCTCCCATTGCACCTCACGACATACATAGGCCTTGCTCTAACTCTTTCAATACCACCACGATGGAAGAGATGTGTACAAATTCATAACCAACTGCCAAATCAACAAATCATTGGGTCTATACTCCTGACAATAACCATCACCTCATCCGGAACCAAATAATGGTCTTAGTTCCTTAATATACTTCATATAATCAGATTGCACTAGTCCTAAATCCAATGATCTTGTCTCATCCAATATTAACTGCTCAGGCAATAAGCCACCCAAAACATCATGAAAAGTCTCATATGATGCCACAATGTGACAATAGGCTACCAAGTCAAATGGGATACAAAAGGAAAACGAATTCTAGAAGGAACTACTCGACTCATGCAGCTACGAGTTTTCCTCGGAGAATAGGAAACAAAACACATAAAAATAGATATAAGGAACTGTACTCAACATCAAACTGTTGCAGCACGCAACCCGGTCCGAACAACATACCATTGGCAGTGTGCGACCTGATCCAAACAACATGATTATGGCGTTGTTCCACCCAATCCAAACAACATGCCCATGGCGGCGTGCCACCCGATCCACAAATAAAATTCACATAAAGAGACGGACATCGAGCTAAATTGCTCACGCAACAAAATACCGAATTCCGGTCACATGCACGCTAAGTGCATAATACCATCCCTGAGAGGACATATAGCGCTATAAGCTACAAAACTCAAGCACAACTAAGGTGCGATATACGATCTGAATCTCAAGAGCCATTTTGCTGATATAACATCATCTCTACTCGGAACCCCGACACATAAGCAATTTACCAAGTCGTCTTGCAACTCACACGGCGTAATATATCATTACATGAAATAATTGATGACATGATAACACCCTGACTACTCTTCCATAAGGACCGCATTACTGAAATGAAGACATCTGGCCTGATATAGAGACCATTTTTACATTTGAATCCATCCACATACCTCAAGATGATTCTGATTGCACTGAACTAGGCTAATAACCTTTCAAAGGTCCATAATAACTCCCCTTTTTTTCTCATAACATATAAGAACAACCATCATAACTGGAGTAATCATCTACAGTACACAACCCAACAAATCAAGTTCCCTCCAGGCATCAATTCCCGAATTAATGATATTACCACAATCTTTATGCTTGGTTTAACTCTTCAACCCATTAAGTGACTACATGCCACACTCATACAACCTTCCCATGGGGCACGCCCCACAACCTTCCGTGATAGATAAAAAGTTTGTACATCAAAATCACCGGCCGCACTAACGCTAAAAAATGATCAAGAATCCTTAACCAAGATGCAAAGCCTTTTTCACAAAACACTAATCTCAGGTGACGCTGAAGACAATACAACTTACTTTAAACATCCAGACTCCTCTCCTTCTCATCCGAGCTCGTGACATCCTTGTCAATAGTAAACTGCAACCTTGATCCTCACTTCAAATTCTATACCACTCATTGCACCCAACATGCCACTATACGATAGAACAAGATTTTTATCATAACTCCTGAACCACTAATAGAATAACACTTCATCATATAAAAACTTTTCACATAACTCACTTCAGGAGAACCATAGCAACACACAGGTGAATTTACATATCCGTAGAACATGCAAATCTCTAAGAAGTGGTCTAAGCCACCATAGCCCTTATGGGATCTGCTTACCCATAACATGCTGTAATATTAGAATACTCCTAAATAACATCAATTACGGTAGCTGATAGGCCTCGCACGTATTGCCACAAACCCCTTGCATAACTTTATTACGCTGAAGGAACTGATAACTAGCACCAATATGCCAATTCAACTATGGCTAACCAATATATCTTCTTCCAATTTATCCTGGATTGCCATAGAAATAATGTCACAGCCCAATTTTCCCTCCGTTGGGTTTCGTGATGGCACCTAGTCTCAAGGACTATGTAAGCCTACAAAAATGCAACAATAATTAATAACAATTAGAAATCTTCTGAGATGAATCCCTTATACAATGAACAACTTCCCAAAACCCGGTAGTACAAGTCATAAGCTCTACGAAGTTTCGCTACAATTCTTAAGACAACCGTATGGAAATAAGTACTACAATGTGAATACAAAATAAGAAGGGGACTCCGAAGCCTGCGAATGCAGCAGCAGGTTACCGTGAGTCTCCACTGTGACGATCCGCACAGCTACTATCGATCAATACCTAGATCTGTACACAAAAAAATATACAGAAGTGTAGTATGAGCACACCACGATAGTGCCCAGTAAGTATCAAGACTAACCTCGGTTGGGTAGTGACAAGGAATAGTCAAGACACCTACTGGTCAAATGAAATGAACAGAGTATGATAATAAAGCATTGTCGTAAAGATAACGAGATAATATCATCAGCGGAAAGCAATCAAAACACAAATAGTAAGAACAATAAAGGAGAACGCGAATAGTAATAAACGATAACCAAGTAAATCACGTAACTAGGTAAATTAGGCACCAAGTAAATCAGGTAACCAAGTAAATGAACACTAACATGACAGGACCAGAGACAAGTAAGAATGTATTTAAATTAAAGAAGGAAATGTCCCCACAATCAATCACATCAAGTCCAGTACACCGTACCGACCATCTCAATCTTCGGTTTCTCATATCATAATCTTAACTTTTGAATCTTCCATACACATAGCACCTTGTGCCCCCATCTCTTTCCATTTCACTTACTACAACAGAATCCACAAGCTATATAATATATAATGTCTGAAAAATTCACTTAATGTGCCCAAGGAGTCTCGTTTGCTAAATATAAGTAAGATTTCAATTTCTAAACTAATTGGAAAGGCGAAGGAGAAAAGATGAAATTTGTTTCTGTTGAGATCATTTGAGTAAAGAAAATACCTTTTTTAATTTTACAAAAGAAACACAACATCAGAAAAATTTTACCTTTAAAAGGGAGTTGATAACTTAAAACTTAGTAGAATTCATTTTTAACAAAAATACAACCTCAGACGGTTTAAGGGGATGTAATTTGACAAACTAATTGAAATAAGGATATAATAATTATTGAAGTTTGAAATGATGGGACGTATAGATAAATATATATAAATACGGTGAGGTATTGAAAATATTGTGGGCTGTAACACAAAGGATCACAGTAATAAAGGAAATAAACAGTTTAAAACATTTGAATTGATAACCACAAATAAACACAACAGAAAGTGCACGGCATCACCCTTCGTGCTTTTACTCTCGTTCTCACCATAAGACTCAATATTCACTTTCATTCTTTCTTGTTGTGATGCGCAACCCGATCCCAATCATATATTACTGTTGTGGCGTGCAACCTGATCCAAAAACATATAATGATGTTGCGGCGTTCAACCCAATCCATATAATATTATTGCGGCGTGTAAACCGATCCATATAATATAATATTATTGCGGCATGCAACCCGATCCATATAATATAATATTGTTGCGGCGTGCAACACGATCCACATAATATAATATTGGTGCGGCGTGCAACCCGATCAATATAATAAATCAACACCAATCACGAGATAATCCCGACAAGGGAATAATAAGGAAACAACAATATCCCCGCAAGGGAGTCAATCAACAAGAATAAACACGTCCCGAGAAAGGAACCAACAGTAAGAATTAAATATGTCTCGGCAAGGGCATCAGCTATAACCAAACTTGTACCAACAATTAACTTCACAATGAAACTTCAACCACACAACAAAATATAATAAGCACGCAATAACTACACCGGCAACCACAACAATTGGACATGTAACCTAATTGCACAAAGTCATAGAGGAACTCACAATCAAGAAGTATCCAAATAACAAGGAGGGAAATCACTTCAATTAAGGTCAATGCAACACGTAGGAATTTAAGGAAAGCTAACAATATCATATGGAGCATATAGAGACAGTTTAAATATTCATCAAACTCAATCATAACGAAATACTTTCCACATTTGAACATAAGAACCTAAAAACCCTAAAGAAATACTTTCCACAATTAAGTCCGAGCACACACTCGTCACCTCACATGCACGGACTACAATTAGAATAAAAGACTCAATTTCTAAGGGAAAGTCCCCCACACAAGGTTAGGCAAGATACTTCCCTCGAAGATGACAAACTGATACTCTACAATGCACTTCTCGGGTGAAAAGACCTCCAGATGGCTCAAATCTAACCAAATTGACTTCAAAGTACAAATAAAACACATAAGAAATTATTCCGGATCATAAAGTTTCAGTCTTTACAAAGATATAAAAATCGACCCAAAAGTCGACCCCCGGGCCGCACCTCAGAACCCGTCAAAGTTTACAAAATCTGATCACCCATTCCAAAATGAGTTCAGCCATACAAAATTTACTAAATTCTGATACCATTTGGTCCCTCAAATCATGATTTTTTTTAGAACTTTTCTTCAAAAACCAACTCCTTCCCCAACCCCAAACACAATTTAAATGATAAAATAAGGACAAATTCATGGAATATATTTAATTATAGTTGATGAACACTTACCCAATCGAATTACATAAAAAAAACCCACAAAGAATCTCCACGAACCGATCTCTAGAAGTCATAATATGATGAAAATGGAGAAACTCTTGATATTGGGACATATTTTATCTGCCCAGATTTTTGTGCATCGTGAACGCAAAGGGAGGACCGCATTCGCGAAGAAGAAAAAGTGAAGGTGCTCAGGTTACTCATCGCGAACGCGATGGTGATCTTGCAAACACGGAGAGGAAAAATGCAAGTCTTCGAGAACGCGAAGGGAGAGGCGCGAACATGAAGAAGGATAATCAAATGGCCCAAAGACTGCGCTTCACGAATGTGTGAGCTTGTACGCGAACGTGAAGGGGGGAACGACATACCTACATAAACGCGAGAAGGGAACGCGAACACGATGAAGGGAGAGATAGAGCTTTGTGAATGCGAGGCTCTAAACACAAACACGAAGAAGGATTTCAGGTGGTCAGCAACAAAGCTTCGTGAACGTGAAGGCTGTTTGCGAACGGGAAAGAAGATACTAGAAGCAGAAAACAGCAGTTCAAAAACAAGGGAAAAATGACCCGTAGCCCACCCGAAACACACCCGAGGCCCCGGGGGGCCCGTCTAATCATGCAAACAAGTCATATAACCTAACACAGACTCGCTCGAGGTTTTAAATAACATAAAACAACCATAAAACAACAAATCAAACCAAAAATAAAGCTTATGAATTTCCAAATCTTCAAATATCAAATCTCATGCCGAAACCTATCAATTCAACTCAGAATAGCGCCAAATTTTGCAGATAAGTCCAAATTGACGTAACAGAGCCGCTCCAACTTTCATTCCGACCCCAATATCAAAAAGTCAACTATGTGTCAAACATTTCCATTTTCAAAATATCAACTTTTCCAACTTCTGCCGAAACAACTCAAATTATCCTACGGACCCCCAAATCTGAATTCGGACGTGCTCCTAAGTCAAAAATCACCATACAAAGCTGTTGAGATCACCCACGACCCATTCTGCGGCCGTTTACTCAAAAGTCCAATTTCGGTCAACTTTTTACTGTTCAAACTTCCACAAGTCGATATACCAAATGCAAAGTTGCTCGAGACCCCAAACTACTGAATCGGGCACAATTGCTCAAAATGACCAGTCGGATCATTACATCCTCCTCCACTTAAACATACCTTCGTCCTTGAATGTGCTCGGAGTCGCTCTAAAGCCATCGAATCACTGCATGAGCTCACCATATATATACCCAGGGGTGCTTCCCCATCACCCCACCTATGAAGAACTGAAAATACCCCTCAACTTAGGATCTCATCTCCCCCTTAGTCCATAACCTTAGAAAAGAACCCAAACCTCAACATCTGAAATTCATCATAGGACCCGAATTTCACATCATCACACTAAACATACCCCAAACAAGCTGAATCGAGCCAAAAATTCCAATCCTAAATACAATCGCATGCTGCTCCACACAACTCAATGCCCGAAGTAATAACCTCTGACCACTATAGCTGTTCAAATAATACCCTGGGTGTCGGCAATATACCCTACATCTAATATCACCTTATTTCGGACCTCCACATCACTGTCCATGATAAAAAAACATGTGGCAACTCATAGCTGCCTATGAAGTCCATTGTAACGATCCGACCAGTCATTTTGAGCCCTATCACGTCGTTCAGCAGTCTAAGGCCATGAGCAGTATCATTTTAGGTATTAGGACTTGTACGCGTTGATAGAATCTATTTCAGGAAATTCGGAGATGATTCGGAAAGAAAATTCTCATTTCAGAAGCATTAAGTTGAAAGAATTAACTAGGATAGGATTTTTGAGTAAACAACCTCAGAATCGAGATCTGAAAGTTCCAACAGGTTTGTCTGATGATTTCAGACTTGGGCGTATGCTCGGTTTAGGTTTTGGATAACTGGGAGCATTTTGACGCCTATTGTGGAAGCTAGCATTTTAAAAGAAATTTCATAAGTTTGTCTTGAAGTGCATTTTGCTGTTATTGATGTCCATTTGGGATTCCGAGTCTGTGAATAGATTCATATGGTGATTCGATAACTGGGAGCATGATTGGAAGTGAATTCGGAGGTCCGTGGGTCATTTTGGAGTCATTTGGCTAAAGATAGAAATTTGAAGGTTTTTGAGAAGGTTGACCGGAAGTGGAATTTTTTATTTCGGAGTCAGAATCCAATTCCAAAGTTCGGAGTAGGTCCGTAATATCGAATACAACTTGTCTGCAAAATTTGAAGTCAATCGGACGAGATTTGATAGGTTTAAACATCGAAAGTAAAAATTTGAAATCCTAAAGTTCATAAAGCTTGGATTGTAGGTCGATTCATGGTTTTAGCATTGTTTGATATAATTTGAGGCCTCGAGCAAGTCTGTAATGTATTTTGGGATTGGTTGGTATGATTGGTTGGGTCATGGGGGCCTCGGATGGATTTTGGGTTGCTAACGGATCGAAAATGGAATTTTTGGAAGGCTGAGGTTGCTCGTTGCTGTCATAACCGCATCTGCGGTTTTTGGACCGCAGATGTGGCACTTCAATTGCAGATGTGGTTTTGGGCTGGAAATGAAGGGATCGCAGATGCGGGATTGCAGATGCAGTCACTTTTCCGCTAATGCGGGACCACAGATGCGGTCATTTTTCCGCAGATGTGAAAATTGCTAGAGGCAGAAGGGTGTTTTAAAATCGGTGTTTGAGTTCATTTCACCCATTTTTCTCTTGGAACGGGCGATTTTAGAGAGCTTCAAGTGGGGTGTTTCATCATCATCAACAAGGTAAGCTAACCCCACCTATCTTGAGTTAAATATATTGATTTTGTATGGGTTTTATCATGCAAATTGGTAGAAAACTTGGGGTTTGAGGAAAAGCCTAGAAAATTAGTATTTTTGAAATTTGACCACGATTTTGGGCATGGAATTGAGAATAAATTATATATTTGAGTTCGTAAGGCCATGGGTAAACTTTATCTTCGGAAAAATTTGGAATCAGGGCACGTGGGCCCGAGGGAAATTTTATCAACTTTTCGTTTGGGGTTAGGAATTGTTATAAATTGGACTATAATGAGTAATTAAAAATATATTAATGCATTTATATAATTATTGGCTAGTTTTGGAGCATTCTTTCACCAATTTGAGTCTTCGAAAGGCCGTGGAATGCCGGTTATGGAACTTCGTAGCGAGGTGAGTCTCCTTTCTAATGTTGTAAGAGGGAATTGTTCCCATAGGTGAATTAAGTGGATATTTGCTCCTATATATTGGGGCTAAATACGCACGAGGTGACGAGAGTCCGTGCGTAGCTACTATTATGCTATTGTCCGGGTAGTTAGGACCCAAAAGCATGTTTTACTAGATTATTTGTGAACATATTGATAGCTTGAATTGCTTAATCACATCGAATTAGTAAATGAAATTCTGAATAGATAAAACTTCATTTTTCTTAAATGGTTAAAAGAGGATTTGCTTTCATTGGATAATTACTCCGTGTGGACTTCTTGATTGATTGTCTGTGTGTTTATTTTTGGAGCGGTCCGAATACCTTGGAAGATTGAATAGATGCATCTTTGGTTCGCGTCGTTCAACCCTCGGCGGTTACAGTTTATTTTCTGTTAGAGCGGGTCGTACGCCTCGGCATGATTTATGCATGCTTGTATTGCTTCCCTTGAACTCATTAAAGTTGTTATTGCCTCTTCATGGCTTAAGAATAATTGGATAAGTAATGAAAACAAATTGTGAAAATTTCCTATAAAAGAATTAATTGTTTACTTGTTTCCTTCTATTGGATTAAAATCATGTCTATAGAAATCCATGATTTAATGTATTATTGACATCACTATTGGACCACTAGTAAGTGTTGAAGTCGACCATCTCGTCTCTACTTCTTCGAGATTAGACGGGATACTCATTGAGTACACATTGTTTTCATACTCATACTACACTTCTGTGTATTTTTGTCGCACAGGTATATGTAACTCTAGTGGCCTACTGGGCGTAGCAGCATGGTTGATATGGAGATTTAGGTGAGCTGCACTTCTCGCGGCGATCCACAGCCAGCAGAGTCTCTTTCAGCTATCTATATTTATTTTCTGTCCAATATTGTGTTCCGGACAGTTGTTGTATGTTATTCCCTTCTTAGTAAATGCTCATGCACTTGTGACACCGGGTTCTGGGATGATTTTGAAATATTTGTATTAATTGTTTATCATTTAGTTTGAATTGAAGCGGTTATCTTTTCATTTATAAAATTGAAGGAAAATCTTAGTTTTCAAGGTTGTTACAATGAGAACTTCATCAAGTAAATTTGGCTGGCTTGCGTTACAGCAGTGTCCTGTGCCACCATGACCCTTAGCGGATTTTGGGTCGTGACAATATGATATCAGAGAAATAGGTTCCTAGGGTCTCACGAGTCATGAGCAAGTCTAGTAGATTCTTGCGGATCGGTACGGAGACGTTTGTACCTATCCTCGGGAGGCTGCAGGACAGTTAGGAGTACTTCCCTTCTTGATTCCTTATCGTGCAATTTGATCCTTGGAGGCGTATGCCTTTAATTCATTCCTACTCAATCTTACGCGATGTGAACCGCTTGTTATAAATCAAAAATTGAAGTACCATAATGGTACTACAGATGTGATATGGGATTTTCTCCCGGTATAGCTGATTGGATTATTATTGTTGCTTTGTAGAAGGATATTTTATTATTTCAGCCCAGTAGCAGTACTTCTGAGGGCTCTGAGGCTAGGCATAGGTTGGCATGATGCTTATGAACTATTGTTTCGTAGTATTGATATGATGGTAGGAAATTGCCTACTTTTCGGGGTAGTGAATTGACTTGATGGGAAGTTTACTCAGTGCATGACTTAGAGATTCAGTATTTTATTGTTGTCGGGGAAAAGGCAATCGGGCTGAGAGTGATCAGGTTTGGGTTGATGGGGTAATGGGACTTGGTATTTGTGAGCATGGTGGAGTTTTTCTTCTATGATGAGGTGTCACTGTCTTTATTGAACGTATTAAGCTCACCGGTGTTATGACCTTCTACAATTCACCTTTGGGGTAAGCTATTGTTAAATATTATTGAAAATGCGGCTGTCAGATATCACAGGGTGCAATAGTTAAGGATTGAATCGGTGTTTCTAATGCCAACAGCTTGAGAAAGATGATCTTCAGAAAGGTTTAAAGTAAGTAGAGATGGTGGGTGCAAGTGCTACGAAGATAGATTTTATTAAGGCAACAACTGAGCAGCAACGATGAAAAGACATGTGGGAAGTGTCAGGCGGTAGCTAAATTTTCTAGAAGGCCAAGGTCAACTAAAGGGGTGAGTTTCGCCAAAGTGGGAGAGTTTGGAGTGATTTGGGAATTTTAGTGATATGTGGTTTGGGCCTACGAATATAATTTGAAGTATGGGCTATTATGCGGTAGAATATTTAGTATAATGGGAAAGGAGCTGCTTGAATGAAGAAGGATACAACATAACTTTGAATTGGAAGAATGTTGCCGCACATTTAATTGATGTCCACGAGGGGTAAATGGACTCGTGCTGCTAGAGAGAGAGCTCAGAATTAGGATGGGCTATTGATGTCGTAGTGATTGTACCCCGTACAACAGCGTTGGGAGATGTCGGGTAGTGATTTTCACAGGTGGGTTATTCCTGTGAGTAGTTTAGCGATCGCGTGGTTGGCAAGGTGTATGCGAAGAATTCTATTAGTTATACAGCAATGGGATCAGTCGTGCGAAGTTTGTTGCTGATTCAGAGTATAAAAAAGTGGTTTTTACAGTAAGATATCGAGAATTTTGATGGTTGATTGCGCAAAGGTATGTCAATAAGAGATTAAGAATCTTGGTGAACTCCAGAGATGTGTAATAGTGGCTTCAAGCTAAGTGGGAGAGTCCCGCCGTCTATGATTGGATTGCATGGTTAACTACTTGTGGGGTTTCTGGTTAATAGCATATTGATGGGCTATTTCAACTATGGGAAAAGACCATAAGTGGTAAATTGGGCAAAGGAATTGTTAAAGGTGTGCTATGGTTGGCCTTATTGGCTCATGTCCAGATTTGGAAAGGATTCAATATTCGTGCTTTGTGTAGATGTGGGTTCCAAGGGAAGTGATTCGGCCGGGTGCTTCGCCGAGAGGGTATTCATGTGATAGAAGATTCAAGGAGTTTATTATATTCGGGGCCAAGTCAGAGCGGGCGGCTCTCAATAATGGTCCTAATGGATTTCAAAGGGGTAAAGTGTCGTGCCTAATGATTTCGAGCCTATAGGCGCAGTTGTGAATCAAGCTTTTCCAGTATCTTATGAGAAGAGGCCCAGAATGTTCTAGGATATTTGACTTGCAGTATAGCAATTGGGAGGTACGAAATGGTTCATGGGATTTAAGACAACATGGTCTCGTGATTCAAGGTCACTCGGGACGAGTACGGGTGGAATGTGTAATGTGTTGAATGGAGTTATTATTATTTCTAAGGCAATCAAGGATAAATTGGAAGACGATAGAATGGTTAGCCCTGGTTGAGTTGGCATGTTAGGTGTAGTGAGTGGTATAGAATTTGAAGTGAAGATCGAGGTGACGGTTTGGTGTTGACAAGGATGTCACGAGCTCGGATGAGCAGGAAAGGAGTTCTGATGTATAAGGTAAGTTGGTTTTATCATCAGGGTCACCTGAGATCACTGTTTTGTAAAAGGGCTTTGCAACCTGGTTAATGATTGTTGATCCCTTTTTAACGTTAGTTCGGCCGGTGGTTTGGAGGTACGACCTAGTTAATCGTTATGGTAAGTTGTGGGAGTGTGTCCCATAGGAAGATTGTATAAGTGTGGCAGGTAGTCAATTGATTTATTAAACACTTAAACCAAATATGAAGGTTGTGATAATATCGTTAATTTGAGAATTTATGCCTGGAGGGCACTCAGTCTATTAAGTTGTGGACTGCGGAGTATTTCTTCGGTTATGATGGTTGTTCTTATGCATTATGAAAGAAAGGAGAGTTATTATGGACCTTAGAAAGGTTATTAGCCTAGTCAGTGTGACCAGAATCAGCTTGAGGTCGGTGGATGGATTCAAATGTGAATATGGGTTCTATATCAGGCCAACCATGTCCATTTCGGTAATGCACTCCTTATAGAGGAGTAGTCAGGGTGTTATTTCGTTGTTAGATATTTAATATAGTGATACATTGCATCGTGTGAGTTGTGAGATGGCTTGAGAAATTGCTTATGTGTTGAGGATCCTCGTAGAAATGATGTATTATGAGCAAAATGGCTCTTGAGATTCATATTGTATATCGCACCTCAGTTGTGCCTGAGTTTTGTAGCTTATAGTGCTATATGTCCCCTCAGGGATGGTATTATGCACCTAGCATGCTTGTGACCAGAATTCGGTATTTTATTGTAATGAGCAATTTAGCTCGATGTGTATCTCCTGAGATGAGTGTTATGTGTGGATTGGGTGGCACGCTGCCATGGGTATGTTATGTGAGGATCGGGTGGCACGCTGCCATGTGTATATTATATGTGGATCGAGTGGCACACCGCCATGGGTATGTTATGTGTGGATCGGGTGGCACGCCGCCATGATTATGTTATTTGGATCAGGTTGCGCGCCGCAACAGTGTGATGTTGAGTATAGTTTTTGATATACTATTTTTGTATGCCTTGCTTCCTATTTTCTAAGGAAAGTCCGTATTGGTGCATGAGTTAGGTAGTTCTTTCCAAAGTTCGTTTTCCTTTTGTATCGCGTTCGAATCGGTAGCCTATTGGCATATTATAGCATCATATGAGACCTTTGGTCATGTCGGGGTGGCTTATTGCCTAAGCAGTTCGTACAGGGTGAGACGAGATCATTGAATTCGAGATCAGTGCAATCTGAGTATATGAAGTATATTAAGGAGCTAAGACCATTATTTGGTTCAGAATGAGGTGATCGTTCTTTCCTAGAGCATAGACCTAATAAATTGTTGTTTCAGCAGTGGCTATGAATTTATACATATCTCATCCATCATGTCAGTATTGTAAGAGTTAGAACAAGACCTATGTATGTCATGCAATGTAATCGGAGCATCAGATTCGTTGAATTTTGATTAGATTGATCAGAGAATGCTATTGTGGTCCTATGAGTAAAGTTGTGCAAGTTGTGAATTCAGCTAAGGTATGCAGTCGTGTTTTGGGGAGGCATGTAGTTATTGATATGATGAGCGTATGTTGGAAGCAGGTCGGGCATAGAATTTTGGATGTTGGAATTAGGCTCTAAGGCTTATCTGCTTGAATAAAAGGAAATATCTTCATAATTGATCAAGCTAACGTGCTCAACTGATATGTGCTAGCACGAGAAGGCGCATGAGGTGTTAAACAGTGATTTCAGACTACTTCAGTTCAGTTCTCAGCATGTTTGAGGATGAACATATGTTTAAGTGGGAGAGAATGTAATGACCCGACCGGTCTTTTTGAGCCCTAGTGCGTCGTTCAGCAGCTTGAGGCCATGAGCAGCTTCATTTCAGGTGTTACGACTTGTACGCATGGTCGGAATTGGTTTTCAGGAAATTCAGAGATGATTCGGAAAGAGAATTCTCATTTCAGAAGCTTTAAGTTGAAAGAATTAACTAGGATGGGATTTTTGAGTAAACGACCTCAGAATCAGGATCTGAAGGTTCCAACAGTTCGTATGATGATTTCAGACTTGGGCGTATGATCGGTTCAGGTTTTGGATAACCCGGGAGCGTTTTGACGCCTATTGTGAAAGCTAGCATTTTAGAAGAAATTTTATAAGTTTGGCTTGAAGTGCATTTCTGTGTTATCGATGTTCGTTTGGGATTCAAAGTCTATGAATAGCTCCGTCTAGTGATTCTGGAATTGGGAGCGCGATCGGAAGTGAATTCGGAGGTTCGTGGGTCATTTTTGAGTCATTTGGCTAAAGATAAAAATTTGAAGGTTTTTGAGAAGTTTGACCGGAAGTGGACTTTTTGATTTCGGGGTCAGAATCTGATTCCAAAAGTTGGAGTAGGTACGTAATGTCAAATGCGACTTGTCTGCGAAATTTGAAGTCAATCAGACGTGATTTGATAGGTTTAAACATCGAAAGTAGAAGTTTGAAATCCTAAAGATCATAAAGCTTGGATTGGAGGTCGATTCGTGGTTTTAGCATTGTTTGATATGATTTGAGGTCTCGAGCAAGTCCGTAATATTTTTTGGGATTGGTTGGTATGATTGGTTGGGGTCCTGGGGGCCTCGGGTGGATTCCGCGTGGCTAACAGATCGAAAATGGAATTTTTGGAAGGCTGAGGTTGCTGGTTGCTGTCATAACCGCATCGACGGTTTTTGGACCGCAGATGCGGCACTTCAATCACAGATGCAGTTTTGGGCTGGAACTGAAGGGACCACATATGTGGTCATTTTTCCGCAAATGCAAAATTGCTGGAGGTAGAAGGGTGTTTTAAAATCGGGGTTTGAGTTCATTTCACCCATTTTCTCTTGGTATGAGCAATTTTGGAGAGCTTAAAGTGGGTGTTTCATCATCATCGATAAGGTAAGCTAACCCCACCTATCTTGTGTTAAATATATTGATTTTGTATGGGTTTTACCATGCAAATTGGTAGAAAACTTGGGGTTTGAGGAAAAACCTAGAAAATTAGTATTTTTTTGATTTTGACCACGATTTTGGGCATGGAATTGCGAATAAATTATATATTTGATTTCGTAAGGTCATGGGTAAACTTTTTCGTTGGAAAATTTTGGAATCCGGGCACGTGGGCCCGAGGGAAATTTTGTCAACTTTTCGTTCAGGGTTAGGAATTGTTATAAATTGGACTATAATGAGTAATTGAACATATATTAATGCATTTATATAATTATTGGCTAGTTTTGGAGCATTTTTGCATCGATTTGAGTCTTTGAAAGGGAGTGGAATGCCGGTTATGAAACTTTGGAGCGAGGTGAGTCTCCTTTCTAACCTTGTAAGAGGGAATTGTCCCCATAGGTGAATTAAGTGGATATTTGCTCCAATATATGGGGGCTACGTACGCACGAGGTGACAAGAGTCCGTGCGTAGCTATTATTATGCTATTGTCTAGGTAGTTATGACCCAAAAGCATGCTATACTTGGATTATTTGTGAACTTATTGATAGCTTGAATTTCTTAATCAAATCGAATTAGTAAATGAATTTCTAACAGATAAAACTTTGTTTTTCTTAAATGGTTAAAAGAGGATTTATTTTCATTGGATAATTACTCCGTGTGGACTTCTTGATTGACTGTCTGTGTGATTATTTCTGGAGCAGGCCAAACGCCATGGCAGATTAAATAGATGTATCTATGGTTCGCGCCATTCGACCCTCGACAATGCACATTATATTTTTTGTTGGAGCGGGTCGTACTCCTCGGCATGATTCGCGCATGCTTGTATTGTTGCCTTGAACTTATTAAAGTTGTTATTGCCTCTTCATGGCTTGAGAATAAATGGATAAGTAATGAAAAGGAATTGTGGAAATTTCCTATAAAAGAAATGTAATTATTTACTTGTTTCCTTCTATCGGATTAAAATCATGTCTATAGAAATCCATAATTTAATGTATTATTGACATCATTATTTGACGACTAGTAAGTGTTGAAGTCGACCATCTCGTCTTTACTTCTTCGAGATTAGACGAGATACTCATTAAGTACACGTTATTTTCGTACTCATACTACACTTCTGTGCATTTTTCTTGCACATGTATATGTAACTCTAGTGGCCTACTGGGCGTAGCAGCATGGTTGATACGGAGACTTAGGTGAGCTGAATTTCTCGAGGTGATCCGCAGCAAACAGAGTCTCTTTCAGTTATCTATATATATTTTCTGTCCAATATTGTGCTCCAGACAGTTGTTGTATTTTATTCCCTTCTTAGTAAATGCCCATGTACTGGTGACACCGGTTCTAGGATGATTTTGAAATATTTGTATTAATTGCTTATCATTTAGCTTGAATTGAAGTGGTTATTTTTTCGTTTATAAAATTGAAGGAAAATCTTAGTTTTCAAGGTTGTTACAATGAGAAATTCATCAAGTAATTTGGTTGGCTTGCCTGAAAGCAGTGTCCGGCCACACCACAACCCTTAGTGGATTTTGGGTCGTGACATCAACAAGTCAAGAAACCCTCTCGCCCGCCTGGGCCATTATCCAAATCTTAGCAGAAATGCCCACGTACTCCCAACCACTTCTCACCCCCAATACCATAGTACCACTCTCATGTCTAAGAACCATATCTCGAAAAATACAAGCAGCCCAACTGATGATTCATCACAGAAACACACAAATTCTCATAGAACACAACTCGTACACTGAACCAGCAATAACTCAATTACATCACATAAATAAAGGAAGCAAAGTAGAAGAATTTTCTAACAAGTATAACAAGTGCAACAGCAAAATATAGTTTTCATCAAATTGTTCCACAGAGGAAAAACAGAACCCAAAATAAACACAAGAAAAGGGTATCTCATATAACATCCGTTGTAACGTGCAACCCGCTCCCAAATACTCATCAAGCTAGTATACCACATAACATATACTGCAGCGTGCAATCCACTCCCAAATACTCATCGAGCCAAAATGCTCGGGCTCACTGATCATATGAATACTGAAATCAAGTATAACAGAGTATACAAACAAAGATGTGGGAAAATAAATGAAAGTGCTAAAACGTGAAAGAAGCAAGCATGACTAAGGTGCAATAAGCAAATCAACATCACGAGGGCTATCTTTCCTGCATCGCCATAAGGCCTGAACAGAATTACAACATGCGTGGAGAATAATCATAAAATCTTGCCGTATGTAATAACATAAAAGATTATCACATATCATAGGTTAGGGGCACAAATAATATCCATCCTACCTGGTAACCTTATCAAAATGACAACCTCATAGGAGCACACAAACTGAACCTGATACGAAACACATATTCTCATTGATCTTCCAAATAGGAACAAACTAGATACGGATCATTCCTAATTATGTAAATATTCTTCGACAATCAATGGTAAACTATCGTTATTACATGCCAATAATTACCCCATTCTCAATATTTCTTCACAATCCACTAACAAGAAATAACAGACATACGGGGAAACCTAGTCCCCAAACCTCAGGAATACTAAAATCCCGCATCCGGACTCAACTATGCAGATCAAATGGCTGATACATCACTCACCTTCCATCATCTTGTCTAAGAACCCATATAAGATTCCGCTCGCGCAACAAAACATGAACCTTGAAAGCCTCAGAATATAGCAATGACCATGCTATTATCCACGCCCTCGCAAATCGAAACTCAATGCCCTTTCCAAAAAAATGCACACTTTTCACATATGATATCCCACAATGCCAACACTCTATTAATTTCAGATACTGATTTAGGGAAAACTGCAACGTACCACATATTCTTTATGCCCATAGAAGGCACCCAACTCAAGTCATAGTCAACCCTTGAGAATCCTCTGAGATCCGCCCGCACGCAACTAAGCCATCAAGAATGCACCTCCCTAACTCGACCGAGTCACACAAATCGTCCAATTCAAGAGTGTTGCCACAAATACTAGTAAGGAATTCCCATTCAAAGGACCATTTACTTCCATTGCTATGCTGACCCAACACTACCGAACTGACTCATTTCTTCGGATAGTTGATGTGCAAAAATCCCACTCAAAGTCCCAATTATAGATTATCATAACACGAACCACGGAGCCGAAAGCTCATAAACCACTACATTCCTCTGAAGCACCCCGTCTTGCCACAACCACGACACCTCAGCTGAATAGACCTTCTAAGAATCTGAAGTTGTTCCACCGACTACCCTTGATACTAAAATATAGATCCATTTTTTTTACGTAGAAATATTACAAGCCCCAATATCATCTCATGCAAAACATCGACCCTTGGTCAAATGCAAAATCCGGGAATCCAACAATATCATATATATATATATATATAATGCCTCCAGATCAAACTGATATAAGTCTGACTCTACAACCTGAATGCCGCTACTGGACTCCTCCACTTGGCGCAAAGCCATAGGAAACAACAACTGATGATCCACAAAACTACTTTTCACAGCTCGCACAACACAATCCACAAGGTAACCCGATACCACTAGCTACTCCCGATCAACTCCCACCTTGTGACCTTGCCAAAAATTACGATGACTTGTCAACTAATTACCTCCCCAGCTCACACTAATCAACCAGATGTCGGAAGCCACTGTGCCTCCATACGATCAACAAAATAGTCTCTCAATACCTCTGGATCTTTAGTCTGAACAACATGTTGAGGCAATGCCTGAGCATCCCTGACTCCTTCGTAGCATGTCAGTAGCATCTCGAACCACTGGCACATGGCAAATACAGATAGCGTAGTATTATACACGAGTGGAAGCAAAGGAACATAAGTTATATACTTTGAGTTGAATCAATATCCCATGATAAGGAATGAAGAAGTGGAATTTCCTAATAGTTCCATAGCCTCTCGGAGATAAATACAAACGTCTCCGTACCGATCCGCAAGACTCTACTAACCTGCTTATGACTCGTAGCACCCATGAACCTAGAGCTCTGATACCAACTTGTCATGACCCAATTTTTCCTTCATTGTGTTTCGTGATGACACCTAGTCTTAAGGACTAGGTAAGCCTACAAAAATGCGGAAATCAATAATAATTACTAACATTTAGAATTTTTCTGAGATGAATCCCTTATACAATGGACAACTTCCCAAAACCCGGTAGCATAACTCATAAGCTCTACGAAGTTTCGCTACAACTCCTAAGCCAATCGTATGAAAATAAGTA
Organism: Nicotiana glauca; assembly: GCA_026770625.1. Taxonomy (NCBI): domain Eukaryota; kingdom Viridiplantae; phylum Streptophyta; class Magnoliopsida; order Solanales; family Solanaceae; genus Nicotiana; species Nicotiana glauca. Next base: position 21,819 of record MDKF010354711.1, read on the forward strand.
CTACGAGGGAAATATAAAATAAGAAGGGGACTCTGAAGCCTGCGAACGCAGCAGTAGGTTGCTGTGAATCTCCACTGCGATGACCTGCATAGCTACTATCGATCAATACCAAGATCTGTACATAAAAAAATTTACAGAAGTGTAGTATGAGCACACCACGGCGGTGCCCAGTAAGTATTAAGACTAACCTTGATGGGATAGTGACGAGGAACAGTCAACACACCTACTGGTCAAATAAAATGAACAGAGTATGATAATAAAGCATTTTGTTAAAGATAACGAGATAATATCATCAGCAGAAAGAAATCAAAACACAAATAGTAAGAACAATAAAGAAGAACACGAATAGTAATGAACGATAACCAAGTAAATGAGGTAACCAAGTAAATCAGGCACCAAGTAAATCCGGTAACCAAGTAAATCAACACTAACATGATAGGAACATAGACGAGTAAGAATGTATTTAATTAAAGAAGGAAATGTCCCCACAATCAATCACATCAAGTCCAGTACACCGTACTGACCATCTCAATCTTCGATTTCTCATATCATAATCTTAACTTTTGAATCTTCTTTACACATGGAACTTTGTGCCCACATCTCTTTCCTTTTCACTTACTAGAATATAATCCACAAGCTATACAATATATAAAGTCCGAAAAATGCACTTAATATGCCCAAGGAGTCTCATTTTCAAAATATAAGTAAGATTTCAATTTCTAAACTAATTGGAAAGGCCAGCGAGAAAAGATGAAATTTGTTTCTGTTGAGATCATCCGAGTAAAGAAAATACCTCTTTTAATTTTACAAAGGAAATACAATATAGGAAAAATTATTACCTTTAACAGGGGAGTTGATAACTTAAAACTTAGTAGAAATTCATTTTTAAGAAAAATACAACCTCAGACGGCTTAAGGGGATGTAATTTGAGAAACTAATTGAAATAAGGACGTAACAATTATTGAAGTTTGAAGTGGTGGGACGTATAAATATATATATATATATATATATATAAATACGGTGAGGTATTGAAAACATTGTGGGTTCTAACACAGTAATAAAGGAATTAAACAATTTAAAACATTTGAATTGATAACCACAAATAAACAAAGCAGCAGAAAGTGCGCGGCATCACCCTTCACGCTTTTACTCTAGTTCTCACCATAAGACTCAATATTAATTTTCATTCTTTCTTGTTGCGGCGTGAAACCTGATCCCTGTCACACCTCCTTTTTATGAGCCTTTACTATTTACTATACCCCGTAAAGGGAATAATAATAAAAGGAAGGAGTTTTTTCCACTTAAAGGACAATCGGATTTAAAATTCAGAGTCGCCACTTGGGAGAATAATGGTATCCCAAGTCACCGGATGAATCCCGACCCGAGAAAAGTTTTGACTCTGTTACAGTCTGCGAACTAGAAATCCGGATAAGGAATTCTGTTAATCCGGGAGAAGGTGTTAGGCACTCCAGAATTCCGTGGTTCTAGCACGGTCGCTCAACTGTTGTATTTATTTTCATCTGATTTCATATGTTTCGTTTTTATGTGCATTTAGTATTCCGCTTTATTATTCAAAGAATTACAACGTCGTGAAAATTTATTTTTGACCACGCCGTACCAGTACGCCCGTGGCTTTTAACACATTTCGACTTCTTTGAGACTTGGATTTGGATCACATAAATGTGCATCCATATTAAGAAGGTAATATTATTATAAATCGTGCCTAGAGTATCTACGTCTTGTTAACTTTGGGAAACTCCTAAAAGGATCAAATCTCAACCAACCAACAACTTGCTCACCCAAAAACTATAAAAAAAAATGACTTCAAAACTATCCTGGACACTTCAGCAATCCAAAGCACAGCAAAACTAGATAAATCAAGGTAATTGAACCCTTGAAATTACTTAAAATTGTTTTAAATGATCTCTGGTCCACAAATATTATATTTGAAATTCGAAAATTAAAAATTTTAGCTGAAAAGCTCAATGAAACAGTACTGATTTTTTTTAACTGATTTTTTGATTTGTTTTTGAATTTTTTGAAAGAAATTTGGGTCTAGAGGAAGAAGTTGAGATCTGAAATCTTAATTTCAGATCTGGAATTTAGTAGATATTTTTTGGGAGAGTTTTTAGGGTTCTAAAACTTATAGGATTCAAAAATCTCTAGGGTTCAAAAGTCCCCTCAATTATTGCTGAAATTGTCTATTTATAGAGTTGGAAATTGGAGGAAAATTTAAAATTGGTAATTATCTAAGAGTCCCTCATTTTTTAACTTGTTAGACAAGTTACTACATTTATTTTATTAAAATTTGCACTAGAACCCATTCTAGAAGGTTCTAGCTATTTCTACTATATTCCTACCCCTTGAATTGTCTATTCTAACCCCCCTTCCTTTTTAATATTTACCAATTCTACCCTTTTCACTACCCATAATGCCCCTGTTTATTTGACTGAATTACCAACGACCTGTTTCAATATTCCTATATTGCCCTCACTTTATACACAGAATTACCTCAACCTAATCTTTATCCTACTACCCTAACAGCTATAACCAATTCCTAAGATTTATCAAATTTATTTCACTGATTTTCAATAGAATTAAATCAAAAACATTATCAAAACGGATTCATAAACGAAATTAACCAGTAACAACGAGTAAATCCTATTTATTCTAACAATTAATAACAGAATCTATTAATGGATTAACTATTAAAGCAGACTAATCAGAATTAAATCTATTAACGAATCAACTAATAGACAAAATTTAAAAATTTTCCAGCACAACTAATTAAAAGCTTAATTCAGAAACAACAAATGAAAAAATCACAGAATTTCATCTAATATGAAAATTATCAAATATGATCTTATATTTTTCAATTTCAATATAATACCAATCAAGCATCTGAGGCAGAAAAGAGAAAAAACTAAAAGAAATCAGAAACAAAAAAAAAGGGAAACATGCATATAGAAAAGAATCTGAAATAAAACCGAAGATAAAAGAACTTACCTCTTTTTCGTTATTAATATGCTCCTTTTCTTCTTTTCTCTTTTAAAATAGTTTTGGTTGACCAGGAACCGTCTATACCCTCTTCTTGAAAGACTTCGTCTTTTCTTGTACATTATAGGGTTTTCCGACGACTTCTAAGGCTTGAAACCTTCAACACAACGTTGAGTATGCCATGATATAAAATAGGGGCTGTTTGGATGAAGTGTTACTCGCCGGCGGTAGGGTTTCGGCGAGTTTAATTTGGGTATTCGAATGATTTTGGGGTGTTTTGAGGGAAACAGGGTAGAGGGATGTGAAGAGGAGGTTGAGGCGGTTCCGGGGTGTATTTTTTGTGGAGATTCGTGAAACAAAGGTTTCCCGCCGGTAGGGTTCTGGCGGGTAGAATTAGGGGCAGATCAGGGTGATATGAAATGGGAGATGAAACGAAATAAATTTTTTAAGGTTAGGGATTGTTTTATTAATTGTGGGTTATTGAATCCGGACCGTTGGATGAAGAGTAATGTATGGCTAGGATTAGCGACGCCCTAAACGGCGTCGTTTTGTACTTACAGATCTGGACCGGGTGGATACTTAATTGGGTCTAGGTTGTTTGGGCTGGGGCTGAAGGGCGTTTGGGCTTGGCAAATCTGATTTAATTGGCCCAATTATCTACTTTCCCTTTCTTTTTGTATTTTTTCATTTTTTGTATTTTTACCATTATTTTCACTTGTATGTTTGTACTTTTGTATTATTATTGTTGGTATTTTATTTTCCTTTGTATTTTCTGTATTTATTTTATTTTGTATTTAGTTTTGATTTTATTAAAATTGTTAAACTAATTAACTTTTATTTATGGCAATTTTCAATTAAAGCACAAAAATATTATTTTGATTGATTTTTTTTCTTTAAATTGTAAACATGAATTAATACCTACTAAATGTGAAATTAATTTCCTAAATGTAAATGCATATATATGTTTTTTTGTATTTTTTTATTTGATTTAACATGCGAAAATAATATGCAAACAATCAGCACAAAATTCACACAAATTGTAAAAAATAAGGAAAATTTTTTATTTGAATTTTATGGGAATAACTCATATATAGGGCAAAAATCACGTGCTCACAGCTGCCCCTCTTTTCTCGGAAACACGAAGAGTTTTCGTGCGAAGATAAGTGAGCAAATATGAGCGATTTTTGCCCATTCGAGTATTCCGTTGTGAAGCATTTTGAAAAATTTTGACCGCACCCTGCTTCAGAGGTTGCCTACATATCCTGGGCTAAACAGGAATCAGGTCAGTGTAGTTCGGGAATGTCTGGTAGCTAGGACTACCAGAGACTGTGATCTCACTGCTGTTGCTGTTGTTACTGCTGACTGACCCCTTATTACACCATGGTAAAATAAAAGAAACTAGCCTAAGCTATGACCTAGGAGTTACCAAAAATCCTATCTATGTCTTCCAACTTGTTCTTGTGTTGCCTTGAACTTGTATCTTCTATTCTTCCAACGGCATTCTTGTTGTTGCCTTGATGATGTTTGATTACTTCAATATGTGTCCATTTTCCAGGTGGGCTCCTGCTTACGACAAAACAAACATCCAAAGAAAATTTTCTGCCTCAGTATGGTGACTGGGCATATCATGTTATAAGATATTAAAACAAAAAAGGCTAAAATTTAGATTGGTACTTCCCTTGTTTTCCAGGTGAATGCCTGCTTACTGCATTTAAAAAGATATTCCCTTGTTCTTCAGGTGGGCACCTGCTTGCCTAACTTGAAAAGATATTCCCTTGTTCTTCAGGTGGGCGCCTGCTTACAACAAATATACAAACAAAGAAAATTTTCTGCCCCAGTTTGATAAGTGGGTACAACATATTATCACATGTACAAATTGAGAGCAAAAATTGTACTTCCCTTGTGACTAAATTTTATCTTAGGTGAAAAATTCATCAGACTAAGATTTTTACCTTTATCTTAGGTGAAAAATTCATCAGACTAAGATTTTCATCTTAGGTGAAAGTTTCAACAGACTAAGATTTTTACCTTTATCTTCGGTGAAAAATTCATCAGACTAAGATTTTCATCTTAGGTGAAAGTTTCAACAGACTAAGATTTTGACTCTAGGAGATAACTCATCAGACTAGGTCCATTTCTGTGTGGTCTCAAGAGGAAGATCCATCGGACTGAGATTTTGACTATAGGAGATAATTCATCAGACTAGATCCATTTCTGTATTCAGATTTTCTTAATCTTTCAAATTCAACAATCTTTTCTTTTTTCGACTTCTGCCTTCGTTTCCTTGTCCAACTTCTGCTTTCCTTTTATTTTCAAATTATGCCTTCCTTTTTCCGACTTCTGCCTTTCCCTTT